>OVBA01001751.1:0-40362 GCA_900406435.1 Lepidium aucheri | reverse complement strand
ATCCATGTTGAAGTTGCTTAGAACTTTCCTTAGATAGCTTTCTTGAGATACTTTTAATGTACCTGCACTTCGATCTCGAAATATTTCCATGCCAAGAATTTTCCTAGCTTCTCCTAATTCTTTCATCTCAAATTCAGAACTAAGCAACTCCTTTAACTTCTTGATTTCTAACATATTACTTGAAGCAATCAAGATATCATCGACATATAAAAGCAAGTAAATATAAACATTCTGCCCTAAGTCCTTTAGATACACGCAGTAATCATATTCACTCATAATATATCCAATCTTAATCATAAACTCATCAAACCTTTTGTTTCATTGTCTAGGAGACTGTTTTAAGCCATAAAGGGACTTCTTAAGAAGACATACCTTATCTGGATTGTTTTTATCCACATACCCTTCTGGCTGATCCATTATGATTTCTTCTTCAAGATTTCCATGAAGAAATGCCGTTTTGACGTCTAGTTGCTGCAGCTCAAGATAAAAGTTAGTAACTATAGACATAATGAATCTTATAGTCATATGTTTAACTATAGGTGCAAAAATCTCTTGATAATCAACTTCCTCCTTTTGCGAATATCCCTTTGCGACTAATCTGGCTTTGAATATTGGCTTTTCTACTCCAATGATGCCTGGTTTTCTTTTGAATATCCACTTGCACCCTATTGTTTTCTGTCCTTTTGGTTTATCAATAAGAATCCAAGTACCATTTTTCTGTAATGATTTGTATTCTTCATCTGGTGCTTCTTTCTAGAATTTGCTGTCCTCATCATTCATTGTGTCTTGTATTGTGGTTGGTTCTATCTTTTCCTGCATCTTCTGCAAGTGAACACACATAAGCTAGAAGAAGGCTTGCTTTTCTGTCTTCTTCATTTGATTCTTCTCCATAAGCATTACAGTCGTAGTCTTGGAGATGTGTTGGTGGAGTAACTCTCCTTCTTGTTCAGTCTCTTGCTAACTGGTAGTTTTCCAAGTCCTCTGTATTACTAACAGATTGATCTTCTTCTCCACCTTTGGGTTGTATGTGATCTTGATTCTCAAGATTTTCTTCTGTCTATCCTGCATCTTTTGTTTTAAGAAAACTGTTAGTATCAAAAGAAACAAAATTTTCTTTTACCTCCTTTTTCTTCAGATCCTTGTATGTGATATCTTCTCTGAAAATCACATTTCTACTGATTACACAATTCTTATCTTCGAGCAACCAAACCCGGAAACCTTTGACTCCTTCTGGATACCCAGTGAATATCCCTTTCTTAGCTCTAGGTTCTAATTTTTCTTCTGATGTATGAATGTAGACGAGACAGCCAAATCTTCTTAATCCTTCCAGTGATGGCATTGTTGAGCTCCACCTTTCCTCTGGAACTTCGAAATTTATGGCTGATGATGGTGATCTATTGATCACATATACTGCTGTTGAAGTAGCTTCTGCCCAGAAACCTTTTGATAATCCACTTTCACTCAACATTGCACGAACCTTTTCCATTATTGTTCTGTTGAGTCTCTCAGCAACTCCATTTTGCTGTGGCGTGTATGTGCAAGTCTTATGTCTGAAAATACCTTCTTCTTTATAGAATTTGTCAAACAACACATTACAGAATTCTAAGCCATTATCAGTTCTTAGTTTCTTCACTTTTCTTTCAGATTGAGTCTCCACCATCCTTTTCTATTCCACAAAACTGTTAAATGCTTCATCTTTATACCTGAGAAACTTGATCCACACTTTTCTTGTGTAATTGTCAGTAAATGAGATGAAATACTGACATTTTCCTAAACTTTTTGGAACGTTTTGAGAACCCCAGAGATCTGAATGGATGTAGTCGTGCCTTTGTAACCTGCATTGCTAGTTGAAAACTAGATCTGTGTGTCTTTCCAAATACACAGTCTTCACAGAATTTAATCTCTGATATGCTGTCTTGCTTGAAGCATCCTTTCTTGTGCAGTATTTGGAGTCCCTTGACACCTATATGACCTAATCTGCTACGCCACAGACGAGTACTATCTAGAACTGTATCATCTCTACTTACGACAATAGTGCAAGCTTCTGGAATTCTTGCATTAGCTAGAAGAATATACAAAGTATCTCTCCTTTTTCCCTTCATGATCACTGTACATCCTTTTATGAATTTTAGAATGCCTTTTGATCCTTTGAATTCACACCTTTTAGCTTCAAGTGTCCCTAATGATATCAGGTTCCTAGACATGTCTGGCATATACCTTACATCGTGTAAAACAAATGTAGTACCATCAGGATTAGCAAATCTGATTGAACCAATACCCTTTACCTCGCAATAAGTTTCATTTGCCATTCTGACTTTGCTGTTTGAACACTCTCTTAGGTTCATAAACAGATTCTTCTTTGGCGTCATGTGAAATGAACAGCCAGTGTCAAGTATCCATTCATCTTGATCTATGTCTTCTTGAGACATGTTTACTTCTGATGCAACCAGTCCAACTAAGTCATTTCCATCATCTTTGGCCATTGCAGATTCTCCTTCTTGATGATTTATTTTATCTTTGTTTCTTTCAAGCCATTTGTAACACTGTTTTAGTAATGGCCTTCTTTACCACAAATCCAGCAGATTCCTTTCTTCTTTTCTCTTGACTTTGATCGTGACTTGCTTCTTCCTTTTGAGGTGTTTGATCCCTTGGATTCTGATCTTCCTCTGACATAAAGACCTTCTGCATTTCCTTTGTTTGCACTCGGTCTATATCCATATTTCTTGAGCTTAGTTTCTTTAGATTTAGCCACACTTACGACATCATCAACTCTTAACTTGTCCTTGCTGTATGTAAGAGTTTCTCTTAGATTATCGTAAACTTCAGGAAGAGACTTAAGCAGAAGAATAGCTTGAGTTTCTTCTTCTATTTCTATCTGCAAATGCCTTAAATCTCCTAAAATCTTCAAGAAATCATCAACGTTCTGATCAATGGTCTTAGTTTCTTGCATTTGAAAAGCATATACCTCTAATTGTGAAAAAATTCTATCAGGAAGAGTAGTAGGAAGAAACAACTTATCGAGAGTATCCAGAGTACTTACTGCAGTATCGCAGTTCTCGATCTTTCTGAGAATTTTATCGTCCAGCGCTAGGAAGATAAGATTCAGAGCTTGTTCGTCCTTGTCTGCTCTAGTTTCTTCTTCTTCGAGTAATTTCTTCTTCTCTTCTAGTTTCTTTTCTTCTTCTTCCGTTAACACTCTCTGAGTATATGGCTTGAGAACGCTCTTTAATCCTTGAACCGTTAAGCTCGCAATCATCCTCTTCTTCCCTAATCCATAGTCTCCTGTTCCGTCGAAGATAGCAATCATGCTTTTCGATTTTGTTGAACTCATCCTTGAGATCTAGAAACTTCGATTCGACGACTTACTGGAGATTGATGAGATTGAAGATTATACCGATGAACTGCTTCTTCTCCTTAACCTCAGCTCTGATACCAATTTGTGAAAGAAATCTATAGCCTAGATTTGATTTGCCTGATTAAAGAACTTGAAAGAAAATTGCAAGAGAGATTTAACGAGTTCAGGTTCAGATATTGCACCCTACATCTCGCCAGAGCTTAGCTCCGGAATTCACTATCATCATCTTCAATTCACAGCTCATAACTTGAGCAAACAACACCTTATTCTTCCCCTCTCTCTCTCTCTTTCTCTCTCTTTCTTCTATCTCGATTACTCTCCACCTCTGCTAACACTTATCTTCAAGCTTATATACTTGCTATGAAGATAAGGTTTTTACAACCGACTTATGAGAACAATCTAACTACCCATAACATAAGGGAAAAACAGAAAAAGAACACTAAACAACCTTCACACTCTTCTGCAAAACGTCTCCGCAAATTGAGAAGAAGACTTAACCGAATGATGACAATTGATTATGGTTAATTGCATCTAAACTGGATTCAACAGTTGAACCCTCAATGCCATGAGATACTCTAGTCGACAAAGAGACTCTCACATACTTAGAATATTCTGAAACTTGATCTTGATTATAACCTTCATCCCCTAGGATATGGCTGGTTAAAATTTAACATTGATGGTGCTTCTCGAGCAAATAAGGATTGTGCAGTAGTTGGAGACATTTTAAGGGACAAAGGTGGTTTATGGTGTAGCGGATTCGCTCTGAATATTGGGGTCTGCTCAGCACCACTTGCAGAACTTTAGAGAGTATACTATGGCCTTGTCTTAGCTTGGGAATGAAAGGTACCTCGATTAGAGTTGGAGGTAGATTCAAAGGTGGTGGTCAATTTTCTCAAGAATGAAATTTATGATGCTCATCCTCTATTTTTTCTGGCACATTTGTGCTACAACTTCTTATCAAGGAATTAGATTATTCGCATTAGTCACGTGTATAAGGAGACTAACCATTTTTCGGATGGGTTAGCTAACTATGTGTTTTCATTGGGTCCAGATTTTTATTTGTTGGAGACTGTGTCGCAAGGTTTGGAGACATTGGTGGAGGAGGATGCTCGAAGGGTTTGTTTGCCTCGTAGTATTGGAGTTTGATATGTTGTTTTAGTTTTTATTTTTTCTCGGGGACTAGTCCCTGTTTTCTCACAAAAAAAAATTATTATGTATAATTTGTGTAGTATTTCAAAACAAGAAAATTAGTACCTTTAGTGGTTCCTATACATATCATATTCCTTGGATTTGTTACAAGTAGGATTCAAGATTGGGGTACAGATTTGACATTTGTTTTGAGGAACTTTAATGTAATCTATAGGCGATATTACTGTAATGGAATTACAAACAATACTATTTGACAGACGAGTTGCTATTTGTCAGTAAAGTATTTTTATCTAAATTTTACTTGTATAAATTGGAATAAGAGCATCTCAATTTGGGGTTTTTTAGTGGGTATCACAATATTAAAATATTATAAAATAATATAAAATTATTGTGATATTAATGCAAGAGTCTCTCATTTGAGTGAATGTTACACATATTTAAGAGTCTCTTTTTTGACATATGTCATTATATAATTGGCTTTAAGTTTTTTTCTTTAATAAATTAAATCTCTAATAGTTTAAATGATACTTAATAAATTTATATGTAATTATTTTTCTAAAATTGACATATTTATAAATGATAAAATAAACTTTCTATTCTTTAAATTCCATTATGCATAAATCTAAATGATATATTGATAACTTTTTCATTAATATTACTTATATTTTATTCAATAAAACTAAAATAATAATATTTAGGTTGAAAATAAATTATAACAACTTAAAGTAAAATTTTGAAAATAAATTTTTTAGTAAAATAGTTTTAAAATTTTAGATTAGTATAAAAAATTTAATATATTATATTATTAAGAAACTCAAATGAGTATTTTCACCAATGGAGGTGAATAAGTATCTTACAATAAAATACTCATTTGTGTCATGTTACCAATATTTTTAATTGACCCAAATCTAAACTAATTAAAATAATGTGATTTGTATATTATGTAGCCATTAAACCAATATTTTCATGTAGTTAAAATGACATTTTATTATTCTAATCCTAATTAAAATATGACCAAAATAATCTTGCAAAGTTTTAGTTATTTACTAGGGTATGAGTCAAAGTAAAAATAGTGGTTTGGTCTGGTTTATTTTAATGAAAAATTTTAAACATAATTTGGATCGAAAATAAAGACAAACACACATAAAAATATGTAGTTGTAGTTTAAAATTGAAATATGGTTCTTGATATATGATACATATTTTGTGTGTGGTTCTAAGTTTATGAAATAAATTTTGTGCAATTTCTAAAAGAAATCTAAATTTTGTGTGATTTGAGCTATTTTGAAACTTTTGTGTAAATTGATAGCCCAACATTATAAATAAATATCTATAAAAAATTATAGTTGTAAGATTAGTAGAATTGGTCACAAAATAATTTACAATCATGTATGTATAACAACTGATTGATAGATGGTTATCTCTTGAAATGTAGTACAGTGATGATTGGTCCTTCATAATCACTACAATAATTTTAAAATAACGGAATTGCATATCATTTAGGAACTCAATTTTTTATTTCTACAATGTTTTTATGTCACATCATTAACAGAGTGCACACCTTAAATCACCTCTCTAAGAGAACGAAAAGATAAAAACCTATCCATATAATTTGTCTTTTCTTTTTCTTTCTCACAAGTTTAAAAATGTTCACAATCTTCAATCTTTACCCTACTAAAAAATAATTATTAAAATGTATAAAAAAAGATTTATATTTTATAAAAGATAAGTGCATGTCAGGTCACATGTCACATCGGACGTAAGATCAATCAATCGACGTAGCCTAGGAATAAAATGATAGTACAAGCTAGAGGAGGCAGACCTTATACAATACAACTGGAATGTTACCTGCGTGGATTATTTGAATTCTATAACATTAAGTAAGTGACTTGTTTATATAAATAAATAATTTTTTTGCGGATTTTTTATATATTAGATTACATATTTACTTTTTCATGTAATATAACAATTTATATAATTTGTGTTCTGTACGATTTTAAAACATGTAACATATTTGTAAAGTGTAGTGTTTAAACTTTAAAAAGGTAAACACATTGACCTATGCTTAATACAATAGTTGTTTGAAATTTTTTGAATAAAACAAGTAATTTTTTAATGAAACGTAGACGCACAAAATGTTAGTAGTTATAAGTTAATAAATATTTAAACCAACCCATATACAGACATAAGTATTGCTGCATAACGGTAGTTAGCCATGGGCATAAAACCAGATATGATGAACCAAACCTGGATCCGATCAAAAAAGAAGATCTTAACCCGATTTTGAAAAGCTTAAATATCCGAATGAGTCCAAAAATTTAATACCAAAAGAACTGGATCCAGCAGAGAACCGAACGGGTACCAGAAAACCCAATTTTATAGTATTTTTAGATATTTTCAAATTTTTTGATTATGTGGGTATTCAAAAGTATTTTTTTGTTTTTTAGGTATTTTTCGGATTTTTTACGTATTTGTTTTGATATTTTTTAGGATTTTTTGGATATTTTTAGGGTATTTGGGTATTCGAGTCATTTTTAGTTTTTTAAATTAGGATCCGGACTGACCCAAACCTGAATGAAACCAATGTGGAACCGAACCGAAATAGTGACAGCTCCTATATGGATATAAAAAAAATTACTATTTTTACATAATTTCTATCATAATTTTGTTGGTCATAATTACCAGGTGTTTTAGTGAAAAAGTAGTGGGAAGTCGGTAGTTTTTTTGTACTATGGCAAGTGAGTAATTACAGGAGATCGTGCCTTTAGTTAGCGTGTGTTGTTCAATGCTTTTAAAATTTATTTTTAAAAGAGAGTGATTATAATAAATCTAAAATTAAAAGGTGAAAAAAAAACTTTAAAATTGAGATATTTATTAATTTCTTTTTTAAAAAAAGCATCCTCCATTTTATTAAGTTTAGATACAACCGCTTTAAATAACAAACAATTAATACTTTGGTACAGAGCTTTCGCATGTAAAAATATACGATATATATTTTGTATGAATGCATACTTAACATATAACATATATATAAGGACATATATATATAGATATATATATATATATATATAAAAGAGAAAAGGAGGCTGATGTGGAAAAAAAAAAGTAGCTTTAAGAAGCAGAGAAGTGAGTGGGAGAATCTGATCATGGAGATATTATATAAGGAGAAGAAGGTGAGATGAGTTTGGTCATAAACTTGACAGTTTTCTCCGAAGAAACAGAGAAACCAAAGAGTAAAGTGGGGAACCTCGAAGCTAGTTCAAACTAGTGGGAGGTTGTTCCACGTTTTATGTTATAAACAAAATCTAAACGTTAAAACATCAGAAAAGTGAGATAAAAAGAGATGGCTCGTGGAAAGATTCAGCTGAAGAGGATTGAGAATCCAGTTCACAGACAAGTGACGTTTTGTAAGAGAAGGACTGGTCTTCTCAAGAAAGCTAAAGAGCTATCTGTGCTCTGTGATGCTGAGATCGGTGTTGTCATCTTCTCTCCTCAGGGCAAGCTTTTTGAGCTCGCTACTAAAGGGTATTACATATATTTTAGTGTTCTTATTTTTGTTTCTGTCTATGTAATGTAATGAAATATATAAAAAATCAGAACAATGGAAGGAATTATTGATAAGTACATGAAGTGTACTGGTGGTGGTGGTCGTGGTTCTTCTTCTGCTACTTTTACTGCTCAAGAACAACTTCAACTCCCAAATCTCGTACGTCTTTTTTTCTCTTTTGTTTTCCTCTTTCATAAAAATTTTGGGTTGATTAATTGCTCATTTTCTCAAATATTTTGACATGTTAATGGCTTCTTTCTGTTCCATTCTTTTGGGGGAAATTTACTTTTGAATTTGGTTCGATTTTTAGAATAAATATCGTAGTAGACGACATGGTAACACGTGACAAGCAAGAGTGAAACCCTATAGAAGTTATTTAATTGGGTTTGAAATTAAAAATTCCTAAGTTAGGTAGGGCACCTGATTCCCATTATACATGTAATTAAACATTCAATGAACCTAGCTCTCCAATTAAATTGTCCACTAGTGAAGAAGAACTACAATTTGGTGGAACGTTTTACTAGTATATAAAAAAAGGTAAAATTAATTAAGTCAAAATATGCTTAAGAGACAAGAATTCCACTTTAAACTATTTTTTATCATTAGTTATTCAATTGCATTATATTCGGAACGAATTTTTATAATTGGTTTATATTCAACACAGCCTTTCGATAAAAAGTTGTTGTCTACTCTCCAAAGGTTGCCCTAAACTATATTTGTTGTTCTCAACACTGTGAGCTATATTAGTTTTTTTCTTTCTTTGTTTCTTTTCTTTTCTTGGTTAAATCTATGAACTATATTAATTTATTGATGGATCGATACATGTATTTTTCTTTTTAGTAAATGCATATATATATTTATATATATGTGTGTGTGTGTTTATGGACATATTCACTTATTTTGAATTTTACTTCTGTTAAAAATTTACACGGTTAGCTTTCAAATATTACTTACAAATAATAGGAACACTGAAGCAAAAAAAAAATTAATTATCTAGGATCCAAAAGATGAGATCAACGTGCTTAAGCAAGAGATTGAGATGCTTCAGAAAGGAATAAGGTATTTATATATATTACCTATTTACATACTCTTAATTCATTTGTAAATTCACACATACATATAATTATAATTAAGTAAATGAATTTAGGTATATGTTTGGAGGGGGAGAAGGAGCGATGAATCTTGAAGAACTTCTTTTGCTCGAGAAACATCTTGAGTATTGGATTTCTCAGATTCGCTCTGCTAAGGTATACTTTCATTAATTAAGCATATATATATGTATATATAATTTTGATTAGAAAATGTGTATATATATGTAATATATATATATATATATTTATAATATTGATTAGAAAATTTGTATATATATGTAAAATTTGCAGATGGATGTTATGCTACAAGAAATTCAATCTTTGAGGAACAAGGTTAGCACATGTCATTCTATTTTCAGCTTTAAAACATAGATTTTCTACAATCAGTTTTTACACCTTTAATATTCGTCTACATAAGTGCAAGTTAATCTTGTGAAGTTATAAATAATATAAAAATTGAAATGCTTAATACAAGAAATCTATATCAAATATTAGAATCTTGAATGTTTGTGATCATAAAATCTCTTTAGAAAATAAATATGAGGGATGTAATTCATAATATTTATAATTTTGCATAATTAGTTACATTGTTAGATACTAAGAATAAAATAAAAACTGGCCAATTAAAAGATTTTTTAACACAAAACTCTTAAAACAATTAATTGGTACTAAGATTTTAGTTTATAAGTACTATAACATTGTCTAACTGGGGTGTTTTTTTTTTGTGTATGAAGGAAGGAGTCCTCAAAAATGCCAATAAGTATCTCCTTGAAAAGGTAGCAAAATCTCTATAACATTATAATCATTACATAAAGATATTTTATAAATTTTTATGAATATACATATATCCGAATGTATCTCTTATATTAGTTGCACTATTTCAGTGATCATTAGATTATTAGCTTGGCTTAAATATTTTGAATTGAGTTATTTTGTTGTTGTTTTGGTGAAAATGCAGATAGAGGAGACCAATAATAGCATATTAGATGCAAACTTCGCAACAGTGGAGACTAACTATTCTTATCCGCTAACCATGCCAAGTGAAATATTTCAGTTCTAGACCCATATGTTATTTGCAAACTATGTGTTATGAATTACCAAATAATGATCTTGGTAAGTATTATTAGTGTTGTTCAATCACACATAATTATAATAAAGCCTGTGGACTTTTGCTAGGCATTTCAACCTCTTATCTGTATTTTTTCCGCTTGTTTTTTCTTTTCCTTGGTGTTTAAACATGAAATGACTACAAGTGTGGTGTGTACTTAAACTCTTTCTAATTTCTATCTATGTTTTATTTTTGTGAATTATTTGATTGGGGTTTGATTGAGGATATACCTATCCTCTCTTTTATTCCAATGTATTTACACTGCTTATTATGATAAATAAAGTTTAGACTGTGAATGGATGCTATTTTTAAATATTGCAGATTTTATTTTTAGATTTTGCTATTATTTATTTGTTTTTCAAACCTCCAAAATAGGTAGCTTTTAGTTTTTAAGAAAAATTAGTTAATATGAACTACTATCGGAATAATTATTCAAGAAAAGCACACCCTAAACCCACGCTAATCCCGTCGGTTGTCGTCGGTTTTGCGGCCAAACCGACGGCAACCGACGGGAAATTGGGGTCGAGTTAGCTTCTTCGGAAAATGGTTTTCCTGTAGGTTTCCATCAGACAAACTGACGGAAATCGACCGAAAAATGTCGTCGACTACCCGTCGGTTCAATTCCGTCGATTCCGGTGAGATTTTATTCCGTTGGTTAACGTTGATTCATTTCCATTGGTTCCCGTCGGTTAAGCTAGCCGTCGGTTACGGTCGAATTGTATCTGTAGGTTGCCATCAGGTTATTTCCGTCGGTGGCTGTCGACTTTTCGCCGTCGATTGCCGTCTATGTAACGCCGTCGGTTGCCGTCGGCTTAACGCCAACGATTGCCGTCGGGTTTGAACCGTAGGTTACCGTCGGCTTAACGCCATCGGTTGCCGTCAGTTTAAGGCCATCGGTTGCTGTTGGATTCGAGCCGTAGGTTGCCGTCGGTTGCCGTCAACCCGGGACCGTCGGCATCCATCGGCATTCGTAGGTGTATTAATAAATTTTAAGAATAATAATAATATTAATAAATTTTCATATTTAATAATAACAAATATATATTTAAATTAACTTTTTTAAAATATAATAAATATTTGAGAATTGAAAATGGTTTTTAATAATATGTTAAAACAATATTTAAAATTATACAGAAATTATGTTTAATATTATAAAGAAAACATAATTAAAATTATACATAATCTAAAAGCCTGTCGGATCTTGGGTCTTGCTGTCGTTGGGTAAACTCGATGGAGCATTGAAAAAGCGCATAAGGATGGCTATCTCTTCTTCAGCCTTCGTAGTCCTGGCATGCGTCTCTCGGAGTTCCCTAGACAAATCGTCTTGGGTCACCCTGAGGTTGACCAGTTCTTGCCGCTCGTGCTGGCTCAGACTAAATCCCTACGTTAGATCAACATTCGCAGACATTCCATCAGTTGTCACGAGCTTACCGAGTCCGAGTCGGCGTCCCTTGTTGCAAGGAGTTTCCTTCACAATAATTAAATAAAAAATTAGTTGAAATAAAATATTTTAAAGGTGGGAAAATTATGTAAATTGAATTAAATTATTACCTCCATGACGATCTGGTTGACGTGATCCCGAGATAGAGGAGTTGATGGCTCGACCCCATCCTGACTCATCTGCGATTCGAGCTCTTGCTTCCTCTGCTCGACCCTCTCCACCACATCTTGTACTTTGGGGTTCTCGATCTTGCCGGATTTCTTCCTTGTGTGACAGCCTTCATAAGACTTAGCCAATCCGATACACATGCGTTCCTCACAGTCTACAAAAAACCAAATAAATGTTAAATTTATATGACAAAACCACAAGAAATTATTTATAAAAATTAACTTTACCATATCTCGTTCTACACGCTCAAATGTGTGGCATCCGGCAGTGTGAGTACCGGGAGCCGGGACAGTCACATCTATCCCACCACGCCTGTTTTTCTTGTTGCGTTTGGAGATCTTCATACTCGCTGGAGAAGTCCAGTACTCTATGAACTCCGCGACCCGGGCTCGCGGGCATCCGAACGGTTTCGTGTTCGGATCTCTCTCCCATGCAGTCTTCCAGCCGTACATGTGGTTGCTGTAGGAGATACTGCATTGCTCCTCAAACTTCTTCCAAATCCGAGGCATGTATTGGACGTCCCAGTTGAAATGTTGCTGGAAATTTCAATAAATTTACCTAATAGTAAATTTAATGTTAAAATAAATTTTGAATAATAAAATATGAACTTACTGCAAAAGTTTTGAACCACTGCACCTTCAGCTGCAACGGGAATTTATTGTATGTTGGATATGCAAAATTGAGCTGCTCATGTATCATATGCTTTACCAACGTAACAATCTCACCCTCGATTCGAAACCTTAAAAAAATGTGAAGTTAAAATATATATATAAAATAAGAATTAAAATAATTGTAAAATTTATAAATACTTACCATGTCGAACCAGGAGTCTCCATCGTAGGATCGAGGAACTTTAGATGTTCCTGCCTAGGCAAAGCCATAATCTCAGCCAATGTCATATTATTCGGCGGAGTGCTTGACGAAGGCCCGGGCTGCGTCTCCGGGACGTGGGGTGGCGGAGTTGGATATGGACTCGGAGTCCTATCTAAATCAGACGGTCGCCTACCTCGAGATCGATGAAATCTATCGTAAGTAATGTCCTTGAAAAATAAAATGTTTGGGTTAAACGCAATATTAAAATAATTTATTTAATTAGTGTATAATTTGAATGATAAAAATACCAAATGTAATATATTTTAATTGTATATTTTATTTAAAATGTATATTAAAATTTTATTTTTAAAATAACTTAAGTATTATTCAAAATTTGTAGAATAATGTAAAACTAATTATATTCTTTTTAAACCAAAAACAAACTGTGTTTTTTTTAAAAAAAAACATGTTCTTCATAAAAAACCGTGTTCATCATAAAAAAACGTGTTCTTTGTAAAAAAAAATTTGTTCTTCAAACAAAAAAATGTGCTTCATAAAAAAAAATAGTTCTTCATAAAAAAAAATTTTTGGACAAAATTTTTTGGATCACTCGAAATCACCACGGATTTCGCCGGATTTCGAGTATAAGATTATGCCACAAGAACTCTAATCTTTAATTTACATCCTAAACCGTTTCTAACAACCAAAAATCGGATCTAATTTTGAGGTTTTCCAATTTTATTCCCAAATCATATAAATCTACCAATGTAATGGTAAACACAAAAGGAAAAGGGGTGTTATTTACATGGTGAATGTCGGCGACGGGGATGAGTGACACCGGCGAGATTTCGGGACCTTTTCTCTCCTTGAGCGGCGGAAAATCGGAGCAGAAGAAGTCTTTTTCGGAGAAGATAAAGTGAAGGACCGTTGGTTTCCGTCGGGTCTAATTAAAACCCGTCGATTTCGGTCGGTTCAGTTGAACCGAAAACCCTAATTTTCTGTTGGTTTTGGTCGGTTTAGACCTGACGGAAACTAATGGGTACCCTTTTTTGTCATTTTTTAATTCTAATAAATTGTTTTCATTACAATTATAAATTGTGTCCGTATATTTTTATAATACGTAATGGTGACTAATCCAACGTAACTTACATTTTTTGTTATTTATTCATCCGTTAAATTTTGTTAAGCAGATAACTAAACTCGATTATATATATAAATAGTTAGTGTAAATAAATTGTATCTGAAAATAAATTATTACGCTTAGAGTTTTAAATATCATTACTAAAATTAAAAACATTAGAAGGTACATTACAGAATATTACACTACATTAAAACATTATCTTTGTCTACTTAACATAACATAAANATTTTTAACAAAACATAAAATAACAAGACATGAATACATATAAATAAACTAAATAAGATCCATTATCATCCAAGTGGCGGACAGGCCAAAGCAGTGGTGGCAAACAGTATGTCCGCCTCGGTGACTAAATCCACATGCAGGTATGGATTCCTCTGTAAAGCTGATCCTCCCTCGATAAAGATGACTACCCGGAATCGTCATATTTTGTATCTGGTCACATACTCGATATGCAATCCCGGTTGCTTGATGAATATTTGGAACCATCTGAAGAAATGATTCGAAAACTGGTAGTCCCACATCTTTGTTACCACATAGGCAGATAAATGCGGCAGCTGCAAAACGTGCATAGAGAAGATGTGGTGTTGCATTTAGTAGAAGACTAATACCTTCTTGTGATGGTTCAGTTGTTGTAAGAATTCGTAACTTGATCACATATTGAGCAGTAAGATTCCCAGCATTTCTGCATCGTTCAAGAAATGGACGGAACGGTGAGAAAAATTCACCAAGGTGGGTGTTGAAGATGTACTCAGTAACGTCCACATCGCGCAGCACCTCTTGTGAATAAACCATTTTCTGTAAAGTGCGACCAGCGGCAATAAAACCTTTTAACTTTCGAAATCCTTCTTTTCCCACACGACGAACAATATCGTGAACTATTTCATAAGGTAAGAAAGACATTGTTATTCTTATTTGTCTGTCAATCTAACAATATGACTCACTTATTTATAGGTAGAAGTCGTTGGTTTTGGTAGGTTAGAAAGCCTACGGAAACCCACGGCCTTTAAAAGCCATAGGTTTCCATCGATTAAAACCTACGGCAACCCACGGTAACTGCATGCCATCGGATTCCATAGGTTTTAAAACGGGAAAAATGCCATAAAAATCAATGATTTGCAAAAACTGACCAAATAAATCCTCGTATTTTAAAATGTCATTTTAATCATGGTCTTTCCATTGACGGAGATACTTAAGGCCCATCGTTTATTGCACGTTAACGGAGTTAATTCTCCGTTAACAGAGATGTTAAGTTGAAACTACACCGTTTTAGAAAATAAAAATCGAGAGTTAAAACTGCTTTCAAAATACCATAAATATCATTGACTTTCAAAAACGACCATATAAATCCTCGTATTTTAAAATGTCATTTTAAACATGGTCTTGTCGTTGACCAAGATACTTAAGGCCCATCATTAATATCATCGTTTCATATGAGTACTTACTTTCAAGAATCATTGTTTACGCAATACGTGATTGAGACTCTCTCGGGACCTCCTCAAAGTGAGATTCATATTCAAGAGGAGAAAGTAGCAAGCCATGTACAGTAGTTTGAGACGACTGCACGTAAGCTATCTCCTTTAGGTCCAAAAGTGGTTTCTTCTCCACCACAAGTAACAGTTGGAAGCGAAAGGTTGCAGAAGAGCCCAACAAGGATCTTGAAAAGTCCGAGGATCTTGAAAATTGAGTGGTAAGTGTTTGTTATCAACTCAAATCTCAAACATATCATCTCTATGACAACAACAATGGTGAAGTCTTAAATTTTTGTTTAGGTTAATGCCCTTAGAGAACGAAGAGTTCTAGCTTTAACTCTAAACCATATTAATCATCTGACTTCTTATTCTCAGAATAGCTACAACAAAGTTCTTGTTTGTCATAAGCTCTCAACTTCTTCTTGTGGTCTTTATCTTTGGTAACTCATGCAAAAACGTCTTTGAAGCTGTCATCTTTGTTTTCATTATGCATCCATTCGATATAGGTGACATGTATGAAATAGATGGTGTTCAGGTTTTTCTTTAAAACCCTGTTTGTGCAATTAACGATGGGCCTTAAGTATCCTGGTCAACGACAAGACCATGTTTAAAATGACATTTTAAAATACGTGGATTTATTTGGTCAGTTTTTGAAAGTCAATGATTTTTATGGCATTTTGAAAACAGATTTAACTCCCGATTTTTATTTTCTAAAACGGTGTAGTTTCAACTTAACGTCTCTGTTAACGGAGAATTAACTCCGTTAACGTGCAATTAACAATGGGCCTTAAGTATCTCCGTCAATGGCAAGAGCATGATTAAAATGACATTTTAAAATACGAGGATTTGTTTGGTCAGTTTTTGCAAATCATTGATTTTTATGGCATTTTTCCTGTTTTAAAACCTACGGCAACCCACGGTAACTGCATGCCATCGGCTTCCGTAGGTTAGACCTACGGAAACCCACAGTTAATAAATTCCATCGGTTTCTGTAGGTTGAAGAAAACGATGGAAACCGACCGTATGCTAAAGCAGTCGGATCCTGTCAGATTACAAACCTACGGAAACCGATGGCACGCATAAACCGTCGGTTTCTGTAGGTTTCAAAACCTACGGAAACCTACGGCTCACGAGTAAGTAATCTGAGCCGCAGAATTAACTCGTCATATCAATGCAGAAGTGCCAAACACCATTGTCTAATACTTTATCTGGTCATTTCAAGTCAGAAAAGAATAAGCTGTGGGTTTCCGTAGGTTTTGGAACCGTAGGTTTTGTAGGTTTCCAACCAAATGCTAAAGACATCGGTTTCCATAGGTTTTGTAATCCGACGGGATCTGACCGCTTTAGCATATGGTCGGTTTCCATCGGTTAACGGACCTACAGAAATCCACGGCCTTTACTCTGACTTGAAATGACCAGATAAAGTATTACACTCCCCTGACTTTAGCAACTGCAACACTTCTCCTTTGATATGACGAGTCATTTCCGCGGTTCAGATTACTTACTCGTGATCCATAGGTTTTCGTAGGTTTCTAAACCTACGACTTCCTACGGTTTTTTTCTCTATAAATAATGATGATTTCTACCTTGTTGTAATATCAAAAAACTACTAACAATATGAGTTTCCTTCCACTATATATAATTTCCGACATTGTTCGTCGTGTTGGTGAACATGGGTTTAGGGAGTTTGTCATGATTTCAAAAACATGGTATACTCTGCAGAAGTGCTTCGCCATGTCGACATTGATGAGTTCATATTCATCCCGCAACTCGGTGCTCCAGGATCTCTGTACGAACCATTCTTAACCCGTTGTCTTCATGTTGGCAACATAACCGCACAGTACGTTGTTGGTTTAAGAATCCTTGCAACTATGGGTCCTTCACAAACATGTATTAATTACCTAATCAATGTTGCACCCCATCTATTGTATGCTCGTTTTGCGTGTGCTGTATTTCTATGCATCAGTGGTAACAAAGCCGTGGGTAAACCTGTTTCCGAATCATTTCTTGAACACGTCCCCAACATAGAAGAGGCAGTTATATTGGATATCAAGTATGTGACCAGATACAAGCTATGGGCAACCCAGAAAGGGGTCTGTATCGTGGATTGCTAAGGTGGGGGACTTTGGCGGACACACCGGCCTGTCGATTTGATCACAAGGACATTCGTAATGTTTGCAAGCATTCTTTTGCGTTATCGTTCTGTTGGCATATTGGCGACATGTGTTAAACTCCTTAGTTGTTTGTATGTCTGACTAAATGCTTCGCTTCTGTTAGTTCAGTTCTATCTGTTGCACTTCCCTTTCAGTTCAATATGTAGTAATTTAATGTCTATGTTTTATGATTAATTAAAAATATCCGACTATTGCCAAACTATCTAAAATCTTTTTATAAAAAAGTTATAATGTTCGACATTAAAAAGTCCATAAATATGAAAACCGTACAATATAGCAAAATGAAAATATCTGGAAATAACAAATATATTTGGCAGTAAACCGTATTTAGTAATCAGAAATTGTTCTCTTCATCACAAGATTCACCATTTGAACTACCTAAAGATTCCCCACCAAATTCTTCACCGTCATTGTCAGAGACATCATGGACCGTCCCTATTGCTTGGGACGCTATATCGACACATAGATCAACCTGAAGTGAGATATCCAATGACCCTAAGGTTCCAGGTGAGGCTTGTTGCATGGCATCGTGGTCAAAATTATCAAACAGCCTTCCCCTAGGCGGGGTTGATGTCATAGTAATCCACCCATCAGAACGTCTAGATACCCGTGGATATGGGAGGTACGTCACTTGATCTGCCTATGATGCAAGGATAAACAGATCGTACTTAGGTAATTTCCTTCTTGAATGTATAGAAGTAACCCCAAGTTCATCAACCCGTACCCCGACTCCTACGAATGGATTGTACCAATCATAGTAGAAGACAATGCAGTTTAAGTCTAGCAACCCCGGGTAATGGACCTCCAGAATTTCTTTCAGAACACCATAATACACCATATCGCTCGAGGTAGAAGCTATTCTGTTGTCACTATTAGGTCTTCTCTTGCCTGGCATCGCAATCTTGAATCCATAACCCCGAGTGAAGTACATTGGAAATGATTTGGCGATTAGCAAATGACCATTGACGAAATTCTCCAACCATGTGGGAAAAGATTTTCCTAAGGTTGTGGCTTGTGTGACCTAACATATTGAATTTGAAATGTTAATACTTTTACCTGAATAGATACACTGTTTTCCAAACTATTGTCAAAACAAAATATTACATACATAATATCTTAACCAGTCCGTATACTCGTTCTCCTTTATCTTATGTTGTTCTTCATTGTAAGTTAGGTACGCAGCGCGCACTTGGGCTAAGTAAATTTTGGAACAAAATTGTTTAAAATAAATTACTAACAACTTCATTGAAAGCATATGTGAGTGGAAATATTACTAACCTCTCAAATTCCACTAAATCTGGGCAATTGTTTGCAATATACATATGCAAATGTTTAAGCTCTTCTGGAGTAAGCGTTCTTCTCACTGGTTTTCTACTAAGCCGACCAATTTGTGCAAATATGTCTGGCACATACGTTGGATAATTAGGCTTTTCTCCGCCATCATCATTTTTGGAAGGTCGTCGTAAATTTTTTTCCATGAAAGTATAAAAAAGAAAAATTGCCTGTTTTTTCATTTATACATTGCGCAACTATCGAACCCTCAACCCGGCTCAAGTTTTTAACTTTTTTTCAATTTGAACATATATTGTTCAAATGAATACATCCAACGATATTGAACAGGACCACCAAGCTCTGGTTTACACAGCTCAAGTTCGGTTAGCAAATACAACTTACAATTAAGTATAGAAGAATAGCAAAGTAATATAATTACCAGCTTCACGGGGGAGATGAATAGGTAGGTGTTACATTACGTCAAAAAAGACAAAGGAAATATTTTCTCCAAATTGCATAAGATGATTGGAATCTTATCATTCAAATTTTTTATTCCTTCATCTGTAAGAGTACGTGAGCATAGATCACGAAAAAATACTCCAATGCCTGAACTCCAACATTACGCGTATATCAGCCATATCATATATATACAATTGTAATTTTTAAATATGGAAATAAGGATTGTACTTGCAAGCGCTTTGTGTACATTTCTAGGTAGTAAGTAGGCAAACGCAAATGGGAAAATTCGTTCCATTACAACATGACAGTCATGACTTTTCATGTTACAAAATTTTCCCTCGTTACTATCAACACAATTCCGTAGGTTTGAAACATATCCATCTGGAAAATTTATCTCCTCTTTTATCCAATTAAAAAAAGCAACCTACAAAAATTATAATGTAGATAGAACAAAAAAAAGGAAATGGAGATAATAACAAAATCATAAGGAATATAATGATATACCTTTTTTCATTACTTAATCTGAATATCGGTACAGGCCCAACGGTGATGTTGCCACGTATATGTAGTGGCTTCCTATCGCATATATCTGGTAAATCCAACCTATATTTGAGATAATCTTTTGTTTTCCCTTTAACGTTCATAATTGTGTTTATACAATTATTGAAAAAGTTCTTCTCAATGTGCATGACATCTAAACAATGACGAAGGAGCTGATCTTTCCAATACGGAAATTCCTAGAATATACTCTTTTTATGCTAGTTATGATACTCCCCTACACCTCCGATTGGGCAATGTCCATTTCCCCCGCATTTCGTTGTTGACTCAACATCGAAATCTCTAAATTGTGTCAAAATTTCTCTGCCCTTTGGTTCTTGCGGTGGACCATACAAAACTTTTTTGTTTTTAATAAATAATGATCTACTATACCTATATGGATGATCCAAAGGAAGAAAATGTCTATGACAATCAAACCATGATGTTTTCCTTCCATGCTTATGCTGGAATGTTTCAGTGTTATCTTGACATATAAGACACGCTAATCTCTCGTGTGTAGACCAACCAGATAGCATACCATAAGCTGGAAAATCACTGATAGTTCACATTAGCACCACTTTCATCTGGAAATTTTGCGCTGTTAAAACATCATACGAAGTAGTGCCATTCTCCCACAACTCATTCAATTCTGCGATAAGCGGTTGCAAAAATACATCCAATGATCTGCGGGGATGATCAAGCCCAGGTACAAGAATAGATAAAAAAAATAACTTTAGTTTCATATACAACACGGATGGCAGATTATAAGGTGTTACAATCACCAGCCAAACAGAATACGGTCTCCCGTGTTTCCCAAATGGATTAAATCCATCAGTGGAAAGACCTAGATATACATTCCTCGATTCGGCTGCAAAATCAGGATAAACTGATTGGAAATGTCTCCATGCGACTGCGTCTGACGGATGAAGAATTTGACCGCCTGAATTGTGTTCCGCATGCCATCTCATTGGTCCAGCGGTGTGATCTGACTGATATAACCTCTTAAGCTTTTCAGCTAATGGCAAATACCACATCCTCTTGTATGGAACCCGTTTCCTCTCACGTGTATCCCGGAATCGAGGTTTCTTACAAAACTGACAACGGATCTCGTTCACATCCTTTCCCCAGAAGATCATACAATTGTCTTTGCAAACATCAATCATCTCATATGGTAATCCAAGCCCGCTTACCAATTTCTGAACGTCGTTATACGTTGTAGCGTGGGAGTTAGCGGGTGGCAAAAGTTTTCGCGTATAAGAAGTGATCCTATTCATCGTGCTCTCCGATAAATAACAATCTGTTTTCATATTCATAAGTTCAGTAGCTGTCGACAATGATGAATAATCTTCGCTGCAACCAAAATACAACGGCTTCTTCGCTGCATCTAACATACTAAAAAAATTTGAGCTTTGGCATTTGGTTCCTCACCCCTATTTGTAGCTTCAGTGAATATCGGAATATCCTCCCTATATGCATCTTAACCATTTGGACTGTACTGTCATAATGCAAAGAAAAGAAACTCAATGTGGTGATATATATGTCACAAATCCGACGGAATCCAACAGAAATCAAGAGAATCGGTTATGTACAGTATATGGTCGGAAAAAACATGTTCTAACTACCATTTTCGTAGGTTTCCGTAGGTTCATAACCGATGGAAACCAACCAAGATTTTTTTTAACGCTACCCATCGGTTTCTGTTGGTGCCATAACCGATGAAAACCTACATAATTTTATTTTCCGTAGGTTTCCATCAGTTCAGAAACCTACGGAAACCGACCGATTTTTATTTTTTTTAAACGCTACCCATCGGTTTTTGTTGGTTACATAACCGATGGAAACCTACGGAATTTAATTTCCGTAGGTTTCCATAGGTTTAGAAACCTCAGGAAACCAACCAAATTTTTTTTTAAACACTACCCATCGGTTTCCGTTGGTTACATAACCGATGGAAACCTGCGGAAATTAAATTCTGTAGGTTTTTATCGGTTATGGCACCAACAGAAACCGATGGGTAGCGTTAAAAAAATCTCGGTTGGTTTCCATCGGTTTTTTTAATAATATTTTAATCGTGTTCGTCAATTTCCATAGGTTAGAAATCAACCAAAATCTACAGAAAATGGACTTCCGTTGGTTTCCGTCGGTTTCCGTCGGTTGTGTCCTCTTACGGAAACCGACAACTTTCCAAACCAACGGAAACCTACGGTTTTCAAATTTTAGGTCAATTTTCATCACCTTCCGCGGGTTTTAATAACCGACGGAAAAAACCGTAGGTTTTCTGTTGGGTTGGACTATGTTTTCTTGTAGTGTAAGCTTAAAGATGATGGCTTGCTTGAAGATGGTAGCTTGAAGTGCAAATTATCTAAATAGATTAGATAAGTTAGTTATATTTATGAGTTATTTATATATAAAAGTGTAATCCGTATTTGAAATAGAACTCTAAACCATAACTTAAGAGTTTAATGTTTAAAGTTTTAGTTTCTGAGAGAGTTTTCTAAAGCAATAAAGAGATTAATTCATTATTAAATCTTTGAGTTCTTCAAATTCGATTATTAAGTGGTTTATTGGTATCAGAGCCATGATCATGAGACCTATGATTAAGCTTGTCCGGTGTTAATCTGTAGCCTACTCGATCTAAATAGCTAGTGTCATCTTCAATCCAATGTCGAATGTCAAACTCAACGAACTACACATTATGAGAAATGAGGATGAAACTAATGTTATGAATTCACAGAGTATGGGAAATAGTTGAAAGCGGTTCACTGATTTTGAGAAGAACAACATTATGATAGGATTTTCCTAAAAATCCTTGCAAGTTGGTTAGGATACAAATAGACTTAAGATAACTGGAATTAAGTCAATTAGGAATAAGAGTCATCTAATCTTAATTGTAAAAAGAATAGAAATATGGTTAACAAAGTTGTGTTAACACTATAAATATATTAGTTGAGTTATGACGACATAAGTTGTGAATTAAAAGAGTTTTAGATTGTTTTGTTTTGAGTGATTTTCTAAACAAATTAATAAGAGATTTATTCTTATTACTAATTAAGTGTTTACAAAACTTCAATTGGTATCAGAGCAAATATTTGAGGATTAGGTGAGAGACTTAATTGCAAGAAGTGATTAAATCGTGAGGCTTTGATCACAAGAGATCATGGGTGATCTTCCCATAATACCATTTGAGAAGAAAATAGGAGGAGAACCTTCCACATTTCAATGCCCAATGTTAAATGGAACAAATTATACTGTATGGGCTAGCCCTGGGCATCCAAGGTCCTCAGGATGGGTTTGGATCGTAACCAAGTCTTTTGGATCCGGAAGTTTATATGCATACAGGACCCATTACTATTTCGGTTTGGTCTTGGATCGGTTCGGTTTTAAATTTTAAAAATTGTAAAATACCCGAATACCGAAATACTCAAAAAATATTCTAAAATATCTTAAAATTACCTAAAATAATTGAAAATATTGAAATATACTATTAATACCTCAAAAAATCTAAAAAATCTAAAAATACCCAAAAAAACCAAAATATACTTATAAAATACTCTAAAAATACTCTAAATGTACCATAAAATCTGGTCTTCAGGTATCCTTTCAGTTCTTGGTTTGGATCCGGATTCGGGTCTTTTTGGACCTGTTTAGGTATTTTGGTGGTTCGGGTTCGGGTTTGATCTTCTTTTCAGTTCGGGTCAAGGTCCAGTTTCTTGGGTACAGTTTTTATGTCCAAGGCTAGTATGGGTCATGAGAAAGAATGTTTGTCTTAACGTTCACAAGTTGTGAGAAGAACATGGCGATGGCATTATTGTTTCAATCAATATTTGAATCTCTAATCATGCAAGTTAGCAAGTTAGACATCGCAAAGAAGATATGGGAGGCAATCAAAACTAGACATATGGGGGCTGAAAGAGTTAGAGAAGTTGGATTGCAAACCCTAATGGCAGAATTCGATAGCCTTAAGATGAAAAAAATTGAGAGTATTGATAACATTGTGGGAAAATTATCGGAGATATCATCAAAATCTTCTTCTCTAGGAGTAAATATTGAAGAATCTAATTAGTTAAGAAATTTCTTAAGTGTCTCTCTTGTAAAAAATACATTCATATAGGAGTTTCTCTTGAGAAAATTTTAGATCTTAATACTACAAGCTTTGAAGACATAATTAGATGTCTTAAAGCATATGAGGAACAAATCTTTGAGGAAGAAGAAGAACCTCAAGAGGACTAATAAAAGTTAATGTATTCGGAGGCTCAAAATCATTCGAAGAGCAATAACCAAGACTTCAATAGAGGATCTAGAGGTAGAAGACGTGGAAGTCGATCTTATTCGAGAGGAAAAGGTCAATGACATCGTAATAGTGATGGGGATCTATCAAAATTCATGTGTTATCGGTTTGTTAAATTGGAACATTGTGTTTCTAGCTGTCCGGATCGTTTACTTAAATTACAAGAGGCTCAAGAAGAGAACAATCAAGAAACACAAGAAGCATATGATCTCTTAATGCATGAAGTTATTTTCTTGAATGAAGAAACTATATACCAAGTAAATTTGAGACAAACAACCAAGAAGAGAATACTTGGTATCTTGATAATGGTGTTATTAATCACATGACTAGAGATAAGAGATATTTTACAAACCTTGATGTTTCTATTATCGGAAAAGTTAGATTTGGTGATGATTGTCAAATAGATATCAAAGGAAAAGGGTCAATCAATATCTTTTGTTGATGGAAAGGGGATTGAAAAGGATAGACGTATATTTCATTCCTAATTTAAACAGTAATATTATTAGCATTGGACAAGCTACAGAAGAATGTTGTAATATAAGGATGAAAAGGAATCATCAAACAATGTACGGTCGTGAGAGTAAATTGCTTGTGAAAATAAAATGACCAAAATATCGTATGTACAAGGTTTCAGTGGAAGTAAAAAATATTGAATAAATCGATTTTAAGTTTAAGGGGAGAATGTTGGAATAAGCTTGAAAATGATAGTTTGAAGTGTCAACTATCTAAATAGATTAGATAAGTTGATTATGTTTAGGAGTTATCTAAATATAAAAGTGTAATCTTATTTGAAATAGGAATTTGTCTAATCTACTGAAGGGATGCCAATGTGTGGCATAATTTAAGAGTTTAGAGTTTGAGATTTAAATTTTTGAGAGTTTTCTAAAATAATAAAGATAGTGATTCTCTATTAAATGTTTGAATTCTTTATATTCCACTAGTAAGTGTTTCAACTATTAACTAGATTTCGAAGAACTTATAAAAAACATGAAATGATAATCTACAAGAAAAGAAATTTGTAAAATCCTAGAAAACCAAATTTCTTAAACTTTGGTGATTCATTGAGTTTCTGATAATCAAAATTCCAAAAATTCGAGACAAAATCCTTTTTCGTCTTTTTTTTAATCTCTAATAGGATTCCAAAATTGAAAATGTCATGGAATTTGAAACAATTCCACAGATTTGGATCTGTTTTAGGTGTCTAGTATACGATTGGGTTACCATTTCGGCAAAAAAGGCTACTACTATTTATTACGTCCCACGTTATACCCTTTTACTATATTTCACAGTCTGAGAAGTCAAAATATATTAAGTCAACCATGAAATTAATAGATCAAGATGCTAAAACCTATAACCATCATTTGTTATAGAAGAGCCTTATTTGAGCCTCCTTCTGCTATCTCTTCTTGGACATAATTGGTCTTCACGATTTGACCGTGATACCTTATTAAACGTCATTGATAATAGCGACGATTTAAATGCATTGTTCAAAGCCGTAACACTTTACATTACACTAATTATAATATTCCTATTAAAGAGAAAAATATACCACCAAAAGTTTTCAACAAAACATATATATGCATAATTTGAAGTCATAATAATATTCACCTGCAGATTTTTTTTATTGGAATCCTATTTTAGGAAATCAGATAATTTTGAGTGTGATATCGTTTAGGTTTTAGGAAGTTAGAGTTATAAATTATGCATTATCTTGTGGACAATGATAAAATAAAGAAATCATTCATTTCGAAACATAAAAGAGTATATATATTTTCTTTTAAAAGTTTTAGTGACATGCATGCATGAAGAAATATAACATGTTTAATTCACATAATCAGCGGCTGTTGCCACTGTGTGGCAGAAGACAGATAGACACATTTATTACTTTTCACCAAAACCCTTTTCTCTCGGTCTATAAAAATCTGTCGAAATCTATCTTTTTCACCCCAAAATTACAAATTAAAACCTTTTAGCACAAACAACTTCACAATGGCTTTCCAGTTCCGGCAACTTTGCTTCTTCTCAGCTGCTCTCACGGTGGTTCTCCAACTTCTTAATGGCGTCTCAAGCCAATTAGTTGTGGTTGAGGAACCTATTGCTGCTCCTCCGCCTCCATTGGTCGATATAGACCGCTCTAATGGCATTGTGCCAGCAATGTTTGTCTTCGGTGACTCTCTCATAGACAATGGGAATAACAATAACATAGCTTCCTTTGCTAAAGCTAATTATTTCCCTTATGGCATCGATTTCAATGGCGGCCCGACAGGTCGGTTCTGTAATGGCTTAACCATGGTTGATGGGATTGGTACGGTTTTACTGCATGTCATCTGAAACCTATTCTTTTTCTTTCAATGTAATGTTTTCCCTATCATAACAATTTGGATGAGGCTGATATATGATGCATGCATGCATTGATCATATGTAGCTCAACTGTTGGGGCTTCCATTGATTCCGGCGTACTCGGAAGCTACCGGAGATCAAGTGCTTCGTGGTGTCAACTACGCTTCCGCAGCCGCTGGGATTCTTCCTGATACAGGAGGAAACTTTGTAAGTTGCATGTTATAAACCTATACATACACTCCTTCTTTTTACTTTTTCAAAAAAAAAAAATTATTTCAAGAACTAGATATGTAAACCAATTTTTATCTATATATTACTGTCTTGATTTCAAAATATAAGACATTTTACCACAAAATATGCATATTAAAATATAAAATTTTTATCAATAAAATTATTTCATATTTTAGCTTAATATAATTTGACCAATCATGTATGATACTAAATACCAAGAAACAAAATATATTAAATTCATTTACTTACATAGCATATGTCAAAATATGTCAAAGACCTTATAAAATGAAACCAAGGTAATAACTATTTTGAGATGCTTATCGGATTTTACATTCTTGGACAAATAAAAAATATGTTTACATGATTTTGAAAAGAAATCAAAATATTTTGTAATGAAAATTTATGTATACAAGAATATACCTCAAATTTATTTCTTTTTGTGTTCTAACATCTTCAAGGACTTACTATAAAACTGTATCTTATAATTGAAAAATGGTTATTGTATAACACCAAATATTAATTTCTATTTAAAATCATTACTTTAGTAATTTATCTGATTTTATTTTCAACTTTCGTTTTGAATGTTTAAAATATATTTTTTTATATTTCTAAATTAAATAAGTGAAAAAGAAAGACAAAAAAAGTTTCAAATCAAATATGAACATTATGGTGACATATAAGACCAAGATAAAAAGATGAGGATTAATTATGTAACGTTGAGATAATGAATTGGTGGTCAGATGGGGCGCATACCGTTCGACCAGCAGATTCACAACTTCGAGACAACGTTAGATCAGGTGGCTAGCAAGTCCGGTGGTGCAGTGACCATTGCGGACTCCGTTGCTCGAAGCTTGTTCTTCATCGGAATGGGAAGCAACGACTATCTCAACAATTACTTGATGCCAAATTTCCCGACTCGTAACCAATTCAACGCCCAACAATTTGGCGATCTCTTGGTTCAACAATATACGAATCAGCTCACCGTAATACCATTACATAACCAAACATTAATGATCTCTAATCTCACTTAATATTTCTTATTACTAAAACGTTTTTTTTAAATGCAGAGACTCTATAATCTTGGTGGTCGAAAATTTGTAGTGGCTGGACTTGGAAGAATGGGATGTATTCCGAGTATTCTAGCTCAAGGGACCGATGGTAAATGCTCCGATGAAGTGAACCAACTTGTCCTTCCTTTCAACACAAACGTCAAGACAATGATCTCTAATCTCAACCAGAATCTCCCGGATGCTAAGTTCATTTATCTCGATATCGTTCATATGTTCGAAGACATAGTCGCGAACCAAGCAGCTTACGGTATAAGTAACAAACCTTAAGCTAGCTAAATCAACTCTTAAAATGGATGGCTATAATGATGGTTTGTTTGTTGAATAGGGTTTACTACAATGGACAAAGGATGCTGTGGTATTGGAAAAAACAGAGGACAGATCACTTGTCTTCCTTTTGAGACGCCTTGTCCTAACAGAGATCAATATATATTTTGGGACGCTTTTCATCCTACGGAGAAAGTTAATCTCATAATGGCCAAGAAAGCCTTTGCTGGTGACCGCATTGACGCATTTCCTATCAACATTCAGGAATTGGTTAGTGATCTCAATTAGAGATCAACCATTATGAAGACAAATCAAATCAGTCAACAAGAAATCCAAAACTTACCTCCTGTTGTCTTTGTAATTTGTTTTTGTAACGTTTTAAGTATCGCTAGTACGTTTGAGTAAAACCTGTTTTTACGTTTTGAGACGTTTTGAAATGTCACATGTTTCAGCACCTAAATGCAATTATATAGAAAATAACAAACATATAATTGTTTATATGTTAATTATTCCTGGTGAATTAGGGACAAAATATACGGGCGGAGAGACCAGAGTTCCGGTGACTAGGCACTGTGAAATGACGGAGCCGTCCCTCTTGCTCCGTCAAGTAACCTTTACAAAGAAACTCCATTGAGAACTCATCCTCCACCTTCCTATCAACATCATGCAAAAACACATCCGTCGTCTCCGCTTCATCCTTCCGACGCCTCGCCATCATCCCCGCCGTATAGATCGCCGTCATCCTCCCCGGAGTTTCTTCGTTGAACCCAGTCGGAGCATCCACCATAATCAAATCCCACTCTGTCTCGTACACCACATCCGGTAAGCTCTTCAGCGCAAGCTCGCACGTAGATACACGAAGATCCGTGGACACATGACGACATTCTTCTCTGTCTCTCGCTGCCATCATCAGAATCTTCGCGTCTCTTACCTTGGTCTCGTACCGGACGTGGTATGATTCTAGAGATGGGAATTTCTCAGAGATTTGTTGGATCCATAACTCGTCCTCTTCTAAGAAAATGGTTCTTCCTCCATAATTTAGTGTCGCCCACATCAAACTATCGTAACCAAGACCAAACACCAGAAAATTGCACGGCGATTTCTTCTCTAAAACCTGATGCGGTTTAATTTTCATTAGCTTTTGTATCGTCTTCACAAATTCCCATTCTAACTAATTACAAAAGATTATATTTTGATAACCAATTCAGTTAATGAAGTTAGATCAATCAACACTTTGGATTTTACAATATAAATTGCATGTAATTGATGTTTGGTTACCTTCTTGGTTACAGAGATTTCAGAGATGGTTTGTTGGGGAGTGACATTGGAAGCAGCGTAGTGGACGAGAGCGTCGGCAAGCGAAGCAGAGATCTTACCGCAAGATTTGGATTCTGAGTTTCGTGATTCAGTTCCGGAGATCCGGAGAGTCTTATTGTCCGGAGACTGAAATGAAGAAGACGGCGAGAGACCAGTTTTGGTGATGAAGAAGAGAGTGAGTACGACAAGAGATGCAAAGCCAGAGAGAATGTGTTTCAGAGTGATCGGAAATGGAAGACTAGTCGTCATTAGGATGGAGAAAGAGAGAGATTGTGATCAAATCCTCGTTGCGCAATTGAGAAACGTTACAGTATTCGTACTGACTGACTGACTATAGATGATATTTATGTTCTTCGTGAGACAAATAGACAAAAGATTTAATTTTGCTTTTGGCCTTTGTCCATCTGGTGGTTTGATTACTGGTGTGTTTCAATGTGATTCCTCGGTAATGATAATATGATAGATAATTAAGGGTCTCGTGGCATCACCTTATAGGACCAGGTACCAAAAGGTTAAAGCGTTACAGATTACATTACTATTTTTTTTACTCCACTGAAAATTACACGCGTTTTCTCTATAATTTATGTTTTCTTTAGATGTTAAGTGCATTTTATAGAAAATTTTAATATGATACCAACTTCGATTTCAATAACCTCAAAAAAAAAAAAAAAACTAGTGGTTTTTAGTCTAGTGGTATGAGTAAGTCCACTAAATAGCAGGCGCACTTACACAATCAGGGATCGAGTCCTGCTACCTGCAATATGCAGAAACTTGGCTAATGGGCCGGCAAATTGTGGTCCAATATTGTTCAAAAAAAAATAAGAAAAAAAAACTTCTTAATTATCTCTTATACATACTTCCCAAAGTAAATTCAACCATCTAGATTGGGAAAATTTCCAAAAAAAAATAGAACATTTACTACAATAATATAAGAACTATTGTGGCTCCTCCAAAAATAGATTTTTTTTTCACTACCATTATAATACATAAACTTTCAAAATTTTAAAATTAACTCAAATCAATTAAACGATGTTAAAATCATGTAACGGTAAGTTAAAATAGTGTTAGATTTGTAAAATAAAAAACAATTGAGTTTTTTGATTTCCCAATAAAATATGTGAACTTTATTAAACAAACTTTCAAAAAGTTTGAAATTAACACATATTAACCAAAGAAAAGTGGGCCAGTCACACCCCTATATATTAAATAAATATTCATATTAGGTAAACAACATAAAACAAAGATATGTGTCACGTGAGAACAACATTAACGCAATTCTTGTGTGTGTGTGTGAGAACAACATTAACGCAATTCTTGCATTGAAAGTCCCGTGATTTAAGAGGAAGTCCAAGTTCCATAGAAAAAATATTTGGAAGATCTTATCCAAAAAAAAGAAAAAGAAATATATTTTCTTTGTGATAAATAAATATGAGACGAGATTTATAGCAAGAGAGTTTGTTTCTTATGCTAAATGTTAATTGTAAATCTAATTATCTAGGAACTTAGGGAGAAGTTTTAAAGATTAATGAATTGAGCCTTACGTTATCGATTAGGGTTGAAATATATATAGTTTGGTTTCTCGAATAGAATTAATTCCAACAAGAATAGTTCTTTTGTAAGAAAATAATATTGCTTAATAAATCATATTTCAAAGTGATCTATTCTTTAGTTGTTTGCGATTTTGGTTGAATTCTCAGCTTTTTTTCATAAAATTTGTCGACCTTTTAGCTAAAACTATTATTATTTAACTACATTATAACTGGATATTCACTACAAGAAATTAGACATATAGTGTCATTTATTTTATTTGTTTGCATCAATTTTCAATTGATACACTCATTATTTACATCACTTATATAAATGACACTGAAAGTGGTGACTCAAATAATTAGTGTCACTTTAAGCAATTGACTCAAATAATCATTATTTACATCATATAAAATGAGATACATGTTTTTTGACAATTAATATTTATATTATAAATATTAAATTTTGTTTTGGGCTCCAGCACAAGTTAAAATATAGTATAAATTTTTCAAAAACTCTACTGAGATTTTTCAAAATAAAATCTTGTTTGGCTGTATTATTTGTAAATTTTATAACAAAATTTATGAAAAGATAATTTTAGTTCATGTATATAAGTAAATACTATCAAGTATCAACCTTAGCAATGTTTTCATTGATCTACTAATATTAAAATGGCATTACATGATGCAGCACACAATTATAGTCAACAATTGACATATCTATGAATATTCTGAATCACGTCAATAACATATGAAGTTTAATTATGTTCATTGAAGTTATAAATATGCTCAAATAGCAATTTAACTATAATCGTGTGTGGTTTTTTATGTTTTTAATTAACGTTACGGATGCCGAGGACGTGTGGTTCAGTGGTAGAGGCCACTTTAGCATTTCTCAGGCATCCGAGTTCGATTCCTTCTAGATGCAAGGGGAAGGAAGAATATTTGGCTATGGATCGGGGCTTTGTCGATTCCACTAGTACTAAAAAGAATGAGTAAGGTTGACAAAAAAAAATTAACGTTACGGATAATTAATTATATCTATTGAGCTAATTTAGATGTATCAATTTTAAAACTGAAACCAAGTTAACATCAATTTTTGATTAATATTAAAAATATTGATTAGATACATCTTTTGTTCAACTGATGTAAATTTATATTTTACGTCGATTATTTTATAAGTGATGTAAATTTATATTAAATTATATCAATTTTATTTCACTGATATAAAAATGCAATAATAATATCGTTTGTTATAAATGATGTTAAATGACATATAATATGTCATAGCGTCACCTTAATGGGCCCTACGTCCTTTTTTGGGCTCCTGGGCCCACCTTACTAGTCGACAAGTCGGTACACTACATCTGGGAGGCTTTAAAGACTTGTTTACCGATCCTACAAATCACTACATGATCTTTTCCCGTGTTTTGTCCTCACTCACATGGTTCTGAAAATCACTTTCCGGAAGGTCACCCATCCTTCAACTAGTCTAGCTCAAACACGCTTAACCCTGAATTTCTCTCTAGATAAGTGACCGAAAAGATAAGTGCACTTTGATGACATAGATGACCAAATCAATTCTTTAAACCTCTCCGCATGCATCACAACATATCATATTTCCTGAAATCAGGGTGTTACAATTCACCCTCACTAACAGACCGCAATGTCCTCGTTGCATACCAGGATCATTACCCCCTTGACGGTGTTAGCCCTTGTGTCTTCACACACATCTGGGTTTGGCTCAGATACCACTTGTAATGCTCCGACCGTCACCTTAATGAACCCCATGTTCTCTTCGGGCCTCTGTTCCCACCTTACCAGTCGACAAGTCGGTACGCTACATCCGGGAGGCTTTAAAGACTTGTTTACCGACCCTACAAATCACCACATGATCTTTTCCTGTGTTTTATCCTCACTCACATGGTTCCGAAAATCACTTCCCGGAAGGTCACCCATCTTTCAACTACTCCAGCTCAAGCACACTTAACCCTGGAGTTCTCTCTAGATAAGTGACCAAAAATATAAGTGTACTTTGGTGACATAGGTGACCAAATTAATTCTTTTAAACCTCTCCGCATGCACCACCACATATCATATTTCCTGAAACCGGGGTGTTACAAAATGACTCTATGTAGAATCATTTATTTAAATGATATAATATAAGTGATGCTATACGCATGTTTTTTGTAGTGGTTGTATCCAAAATATCCTATATTTTTACATCCATTTGTAACAGATGATACTCACTGATTGATAAAAGCATTTTGACGTCCAAAAAAAACCCATAAAATTTGATGTTTGCTTTTAACACTCAACTAAATCAATAAATGCAAACAATTTTGCATTAAAAATGTATTTGAAGTTAGAATCCACAAAAAACTTAGAACAAACACAATAGAACCGCAAAAATCAAACTTAAGCTAGAACATGCTAAAATTAAAAATTGAAACTACTGATCAAACTTAAACTAGAACCAAACCAAATTTAAACAAAGATCAAACCAAACATAAACTAAACAAACTCAAACTAATGAAAGATTTAAGCGAAAACGGAACGATTAAGAAGCAAAAACAATCTATTAAAATGATGGGTTTTAGGCAAGACAATTGATCAAAGAGAAAGACAACTAACTAATGATGCATTTGAGAACTATTAAACTCAACCTAGGAGATAGAACACATAATTAAATCAACTCACTTTCATAACATTGATCATTTTATCAATTAATCAATCAAGCTAAACTCTCATTTGCCAATATAAACACAAGTTCAATCAGTCTACTAATCATCATAACTTCATTTATCAATGACTGTGGAAGAAATACTCATTAAAATGTAATTCATCAATTTTATCAAACTTTTTCAGGGCAATGAAACTTCTAACATCTAGATTCAAATGATCAAGTTAAATTTAGCTTTAATAACACCTTAAATGAAAGAATCTAACAATTTACACATCAAAACCTAATCATCTAGTTCTAACTTTTTCCTTTATATTTGGATCATTAAATTCGAAGATCGATGAATTAGTCAAATGAGCCTTATATACTTTAAACCCAATTATCTGAATGAATTTTTTGGTGAGTTATTCAAAAATGATAAAAAAAATCCAATTATACCTATTTTACAACATAGAATAATTAAAAAATCATGACTTTTGAAATATTAAGGGTTTTAGTTCAAAGCAAAAACAAATTCTTTTAAAATTATTTAATATTTATTTAAATATAATCTAATAAATTATAAACAATATTGCATAATGCCAAAGATCACAAAAATCAAAGTCATTAAATTTTGCACATAAATATACAAAACATCTTATAAGTAGAAACAAAATAAAAACATATTTAACCTCTTATATGTATTATTATTATTTTTTCCTCAAAAAATTTTTATTAGATAATAGTTTACAACCTAAACAATGAGTTTACAACTCAAGTATATAGTACAAATAAAAGATTATGTTTCCAAAGACGTGTCTCACAATATGGATGTTTAAAGGACACTTGTTGATCCACTAACCTCCATCGCACAAGAACCCAAATTCGATAAATTGCTCGTTGTTGAATGAGACTTTGTTGGTCACTAGCTACGACAAATACTGGTAAATTGGACAAACATTAATCAATCAACTTCAGCCAGTTGCTAGAACTTCTACCAAACACGCGTAAAAAATTGATTGAATTAAAAAGTATGTGATCAAATGTCTACAACATTGGAACTCCAACTACAGAAAATCAACAACAACAACAATAACAATGTAGGACAAGAAGATATAAACTCTAATCAAAGGTACAAATAAACTCAATACGCATCTTGAGTTCGTGATTCATAGATAAACTGTAATTCCATAGAGAAATTGCATCGAATACCAAAAATCCAACGATATAATATCTACAACAAACCATAAGCCTTTGTTATAACTAGATAGTCCCAATATAAACTGACGAAACAAAAACCAAAAAGTTTTATTCTCAAAAAAGAACCAGCCAACACCATAAAGATACCAGCAAACATCATCGATGAAGCAGGAGAGTATAACCAAAGTCAAGAAACCATAAGACTAACCACAACAACATACTAGACTACTCAGAATCAAAACCTAAACTAGACGCTATAATAAAACCTGAAACTTAAACTAGTAAGTATTAACCCATCTAGAACTAACTGAGAAAAGTTTAATCTAAACCAACCAAAGAAGCTCTTAATCCAGACTGATGTAGAGAAATTAAACATGAGACCCTCTCTGTAGAATCACTACAAAGACCTCTCCGAGACTGCATCCTCCATGGTCCCGAAGAAAGAGGATGCAGAGATCGAATTTCGAAGCGGTTATGGCACTTGGAAGACCCAACATGGAAGACAACTAAAGAAATCCATACTAAGACGATTCCATTGCAAGACAAAGAAATAGTTACAGGGAAAGATTAAGAAGACGATGGGGAAGACTTTTTGGGCAGCGATGAGATTACCGTTCACCAGAAAAACAGAACAGAAGAGTTAAAGAAAGAACTAGGGTTTCGTTGATATTTTTGTCTCCACCGTTCAACCTCTTATATGTATTATGAAACAATACTTTAAAATATTTAAGAGTTTTTTTTGCCAAAAACAGAATTCGATTAAACATTACATAGTTGATTACAAAAGTTAAAAACAAAAAGGTTTACTATCAACTTAAGCTAATCAATTATTCAAATACCAAAATTATAGGTGAGGTTGTGACCAACACCTAGAAAACTAGTTATATGAATAAACCTAAACATTAACACAGAGATAAGAGCATTAGAGGAACCACAGAGTAGTTACTAGTGATAGTGATGGGCGATAGAGCCATTATCCAGGTGAGTTCTTCAAAAGGTATGGGGAGCTTTGTTTAATGTTTCACCTTCAAAGTGGTCAGGATATCACTTGCGTTTAGATTCTCTGTTGATCAGCACCTCAATCTCTTGTTGAGAAGCATTCGTCGCCAAATCAAGCTCCAATGTTGCGGTGAAATCTCCAAGTCCCCCATTGTTGTTGGCCATGTCTCAAATCGTATCAGAGAAGGAGTTGAGTCTGGTAAACCTGTTCTCCATAGCTCCAATTGTGTAGACTGCAGTTCTAGGAACCGTGTTGTGTAGGATAGCTTCAAGATCCGGCGAGGATAGTTCCGTGTGTAAGAAGGCAGCTGAAGAATCCTCATTATCCAGGTTACTTGCAGAAGGGGGAAACAAGAAGTCTGATGGTTGTGGCACATAAGTGCATGCCGTCGTGTCATGAGTTAACTTTTGACAGTTGAGGTAAAAGTTTGCCACTGCCTCGTAATGAAAATAGAATTGCACTCTTTCACCATTTTGAAAGCAAACATTCTTAAAAAACTTGAGGCGTTTATATGCGTCAATCTCAACTCTGGCCCTTACCAGACTTTCTATGGATAGAGACAAGGGTTAAACATCAACTTCAATGACCTCACCTATTGAGCGAGCGATTTGGCAAACTGACATAGCGGAGACGTGATGTAAGGGTAGATCTTGGATTTGTACCCAAATTGGGATTTTGGTGAGAAAAGCCAGCGACTTATGAGCTCTCCATCTTTGGAAACAAACCATCCATTATAAGTAATCGGTTGATCCCATAAGACAGAGACTAGGTCTGTTTCTAGTTCAAAGATAAATTGCACCATATCAAAATCCACAATTCTGCCTTTGACTCGAGTCTCCAAACGCCACATGCGAGAGAGATCTTGTACTAGATCGACAAGATTTTGCTCCTGATAATTGACCGGTTTAGCTATTAAGCTTTTACGACTTAACTCCAATGAAGAGCAGTACATGAAGTTAAACACATCGATGTCTTCATCTCGCCGTCCTATATGGAACTGAGAGACCGAAATCCAGAAATTATCTGCCATTGAGTATAAGGAAGAACTTAGTTAAGGGAAAGAGAGAGGGGATAAGATGAACTGAAGAGATTAGTGTTTTGAGAGGTTAAAACAAGGAGTGTTGAGTGAGCTATAATCATTACTAAACCCCACGCAGATCACTTTTCATTGGGTTAAAACTCCAGCTCAAGCATGAGCCAATGCATGCATACAAAATGTTACTAACGCCGCCTATTTCAAAGATCGAGAACAACCAAAATTTTGGAAAGATTTTGAGTTAGCATCTATGATTGGTGGAGCAAATCGAGCATGCAATTTGGTGATAGAAACAATGGAGAGAGAAGATATAGAGAGGACAAAAGGAATGATGACGCCTAAAATGTAAGAGAGGGCATGAGGAAGAACCTATAAGGTGTGCCAAGTTTTTCCCAGATACTAGTCGGGAGGGTAGTGAGTAGGGGGGTTAAGAGTTAATTAGAATGTATTAATGGGCTTAGCAAGGATAATTAATAAAACTGGATATGCCCATTAATGAGAAAATGATGAGCCACAGATGAATGAGAATGATTGGATTGAGAAAGAAAATTGATGTAACAAGTGATGATAGTGATTAAAATTAAATGAGGGTAATCCATAGTGGTTCGGTGTACTCATCATGAAAACAGGCTCTAGAGAGTGGTTACTTCTACATCACTCCAACCAACGTGGGAGACCATGAGAAATGTAATCAGAGAGTCTGTGTTCAAAGACAACACTACGGGCTATCTTAGTGGGTTTAGACTTACGATTAAAAGGGGTGGAGCGAAAATGAATACCTTGGAGTCCTGAGAGTAGAGTGTGAATTTGATTTAATAAATGTCGGAGACGAGGCCACTGTGATGAATTTTGGATTGCTTGAAAAGTATCCAGGGAGTCAATCAGAATTGTGATATAGGAAATTTTGAGATCCATTATGCTTCGTAAAAGCCAAATGATCCCTTTTAAAGATAGCTTGAGCTTTGAACCGGAATGATAAATTACGTGTCTAGAATGTAGATAGCTGTTGCCTGAATTATTTTTTGATATCCAAGCACCTCCATGATGCAAACTATCTCTGGCCCAATAAGTGCTAATCCACATTGTATGTAATGTTTCTATAGCGTGAGAGGCCGAAAGTGTGGTTGAATTTCTTATATTACAAGAAATCCATTCCTTGCGTGCGTTCCTTAATTTCAGCCAAAGTCTCGCCTCAGATAATCCATTTCTAGTCATTATGCCAGGTCTACTTGCCTATCTTGTATTACGATTGTGTTCCTATTTTTCCATATAGTCCATAAAATCCAAGGGAAAGATAGGCGGATATCTTCCAGTACTCGTGGATTTTTCCACATATTGAGAAGATGGAAAAAATTACTCGTGATTAGTGAGTTATAGAAACCCTGTACTGGTGTCGGAAAGTTCGTCAGCCGCCAAATTTGTCTTGCCAGATGACATAGGAATAACATATGATTGATTGTTTCATGCGGGTCTCCACAGACCTTGCAACTTGCTGTATGAGTTATTTCCCTAGTTACTAGCTGAGCAGTCACACCTAATGCTCCGGATAATGCTTACCACATAAAAATCTTTATCTTATTAGGCGCATGTACTTTCCATAGTGACTTCTTCAGAATAACTATCGGGTTTATTTCCTCTCAAAAATGATTGGTACCGTCCTCATTAATTTTAGTTTCTAGCCAATTGATGTGTGTGATTTTTGATGGTTTTAGAACCTTGTTTTAGGTAGTTTTGCATCTGTTTAGCTAGATTATCCATGCACATAGGTCCATTTAGGTTAGTTTTGCACTTTTTGCATTTGCATTTGGAGTTTGGAGTTTTATCTAGGAAAATGAGCAAAAATGAGCTAAAACTGGAGGTAAGGACAATTGGATCAGCTGCTAGGAGGAAAAGATAGTGCAAACTTGGATCGCTATCTCGTGGATTGCAAGGCGAGGACTGCTCAGAACGCTCAGTAAAAGATGCCTCAGTCACCAGTCTCGACCTATCTGCCGCAAGGGAATATCAATCTGTTACACTCGGACCTTCCACTCAGTCTCAAACCCCGAGGACAAATACAAGAACAACCCATCAGTGCCTAAGCTCGCGCAAGGACTCCGAGGGCAAGATTCCTGGTTGACCGACTTAGGTCGATTTGACCATTAGGATTATGCAAATGACCTTATAAATACCCTATAATCATTCTCTTATCTTTTGTATCTGATGTTTACCTGAAAAACTCTATCTAATTTTGTTGTTGCTTTCATTTATACTTGTTTAAGGTACTTTTCATGTTATGCTTTTAATGAAATGAATTAAGTTTGATCTTCATCTTTACTTTCTGCTTTTTATTTTTATGTTCTTCATGTTTATGCAACTTAGATCTCCCTTGATCCTCCGCTCTCAACCCATGAGGCGCGAGTAGATCCTTATAGATCTCGAGGATAGGGAGATCAGAGATGAATCCACAGATTCCCTCGCCGTGCAAACAATGATCTAACTCCGATCTCTTCTCACATGACTAGGCTTAATGTTGATCTCTCCCTGATCAAGAGAGATCTGATTTGGGCCGTGACCTAAGGCTAGCGCCTAAACAATCGGAGACCAAGTGCCATGTGGGTGATGGTTTGATCCACCGTGGAGAGATTTAGTATGTGGGTCGGCAATTAGATGTGTTGGGCTGAACTTTAAGCTTCTGATTCGGTATGATCGTGGCTAGCGCTGTAATGGATCAACCGATTTGGTTAGGGATCTTTGCCGTGAGAACAGGCTGATCTAGTCTTATCTCGGTCTAGGGATCGCTCAATATAGTGCGGCGAGGTCGGATCGGCGAGTTTACCGCCGATCAAACCCTCCCTATCCTTTTGATCTATGCTTTTAACCTTATTTCCATTTATTGCAATTGTTATACTCTATTTTTGACGCATTTCTCTGTTTTGAATGTTTAAATTCTGTTTCTATTTTGTCTTCTAGCCTATTTTATCTTATTGTCTAGATTGCAATCTCATTTCATATCATAGCCTATCTTTGTGACAGATTGATAAGTTGCTTGAACTAAGACCTAGTAGTAGATAGATTGTTTACAAGCAACTTCTGAGTATTGGTTCAACAAATCCCATTTACTTACCCTATGATTTGATCTTAAGGTGAAAAAACCCTTTTATCAAATTGGCGTCGTTGTCAAATCAGTTTTGCTTGTTCAAATTTATAGTTTGCTAGTCTTAGGATCAGGTTTAGTGTTATTGCTATTATTACTTGTCTGTGTTTCACTCAGCTTGGATCTATAAGGACCAAGCCTCCACTTTATAGACAAGTTGTTATTTCTGTCCTTGCAGGCCTCGCAGGTAACCCTCGCCATCAGACGCCAAGGATAGAGACAGAATCAATTCCCTTGCATCAACTCCTATAAGTTGTGCGAGTAATCAATACAGCTTAGTCGGTTGATGCACACACAGTTGAAAGGTTCTCACCACCTTCCACCACCCACCGATGACATCAACTAGCTCACTCGTGCGATCCAACGAGAGCGTATCAGAATGTAGCAACAACAACCGGATCTGGACAACACCATACCGGGAATGACGACGGATGGAACACCCCCATTATTCATTGAAGCCGCCCACCAGGTGTGAGTGATAAAAGGATTTTTTGTGTCCTTAAGATCAAATCATCTAAGCATAGGATAAGTAAGTGGGATTTGTCGAACCAATACTCAGGAGTTGC
>OVBA01001750.1:0-40363 GCA_900406435.1 Lepidium aucheri | reverse complement strand
TCTGCCCTTCATTCAGAAGTAGAAGCTTTGCTTTGGGCAATGGAATCTCTTGTAGGGTTCCAATTTTTAGAAGTGGCTTTTGCAACAGATGTGCAGATGTGGTGAAAATCTTTATGGATCAGGAAGAGTGGCCGGCGTTTCGTCCTTATCAAGAGGATTTTGCAAGGTTGAAATTTCTTTTCCATCAATTCTCTTTACATTTAATTCCGAGATCTCTAAATCATATGGCCGATACTCTCGCTTGTAATGTAAGAGAGTATTCCAATGGTTTATTGTTGTAACCCTCCTTTTATCGTAATATTATGATCTAAGTTGACAAAAAAAATAGTCACAAAAACCCAAGTGGTCCTATTTTTCATTTTGTCTTTATTTTTACTTTCTTCCCATTTATATTAGAATTAAGCTTGTTGATTATAATTATTTTCATCTAAATATTTATATAAACAAATTAAGGAAGCTAAACAATTTCACAATTGGAGTCATAATTTTCTTTTAAAATAAAATCATTTTTGTAATATACTTATATAAAACATGACAAGATAAACAATTATAGATACATTACAGTTTCCACCAAAAAGAAAATTAGATACATTATAAGTTAAAATCTTTAATAAAACTTGCCTTTTTAAAATATGAAGTAAGTCCCAAAATGTAAATTTTCAATCAGCTCATAGGTGAAATCTAATAATATTAATCTAAATTTTGTTTAATAAAAGTTCTATATGTTAATATGTCAACAAATATACACAAATTTGTTTGTGTGTTTTCACAAACGGTTTTTATCTTGTGCACGATAAGCGAAAAAACATCGTTCTAATTTGTAAAATTACAAGATCTAACCCATTTTGGAGAACTACTTTATTGTCTAGTTCTAGGTTATACAATAAGTCTTCTTTCTCCGCCGAGATGTCCTTTTTGCACCTATATGGACTTTAAAAAACAAACCGCAGCCATACTTTACCCTCACTGACAGAATATCAGATTAAGTGATGCTCATTAATGGCGAGCCACCGGCTCATTTTCCCCAAAGAGATCTTTGCCAAGATAGTCTGATTGTCACTGTGATTCCTGTTGAACATGCTCAGAGTTCTTATGATACTGTTGGAGGTTTGTTCGCTTCATATTCTCCAAGTATGCTTGTCCTGCTAAGAGATTTATAATGCTCGTGTTCACTGGTAAATTATGTTTTTTTGTACTTTTAGTTTCCTACAATGGCGGATGGATCTGGTAGCTCAGCTGGAGATGGCCATGGTACTGCTCCCAACAACTTTGATGCATCTTCGTCAATTACTAGGGAACTTGAAAAACCCGGTAACTATTATATCATATTGTGGTATGTAGGTCGTGTTTATTCCTAATAATATTTTCAACGGTCGTATCATTTTTGATATATTTAGATGCCCCGCAATCTACTCTGGTGGATGGATCTGGTAGCTCAGTTGGAGATGGCCATGGTAGTGCTTCCAACAAGATTGATACATCTTCGTCAGTTACCAGCGAACTTGACAAAACCCGTAACTGTTATATCATATCATGGTATGTAAGTTGTGCTTATTCCTAATAATGTTTCTGACAGTCTTGTCTTTTTTTACTATCCTAAGATGCCCCACATTCTGACGTAAACATTGCTATTGTGTTCAACTCTGGTCCATCTAACCTAAAATCCCAGGTGAATACAACCTTTTCTAGTTTTGTAGCAATTTTTTTCCCTTTGCATATCACCATTCTGATTTTTACTTCATCGGATGGTCCAACATGTGGGGATCAACTACTCGATGCCTCTAGACGTGTTTTGAAAGAATTATGTGCCATTGGTAATCTTGCAAATGCATTGTGCTTCACGCCATACTTTTTTTTTCTCATTCCTCCAATGCATTTATAGTGATTTTGTCTACTCTTCCAAACCCCTCTATATCCCAGTCGGAGTCCCAAAAAACCCCGCTGGGGATCCCACTGACCATACTGAAGCTGGTTAGTGACATATGTTTTGGTCTCTGCTTTTTAACATGTCTCAGTTACCTAATACTTTTGGAAAATTGTTCTTTCTTGTTTTAGGGCTGGGAATGGTTACAATCAAGATCAAGCACAAGTATCAAGAGAAGGGGATGAAAGCAGCGAGCTACCACCAGCAAAAACCTTCTATATTTGGGAAAGATGGAGTAGCCAAGATGGACCATAGGCTGGGCAAGCTTTGGATGGTTGATAAGGAAAGAAGAATGATCACATGCAATACCTTTGCCTTTATCTAAAAATACGGGCAATGGTTGAGAGGATGACAATAAATATTTGGAAAGTTTTATAAACTAGGACATAGAACTGATGCTAGATGTTCCCAGCCACAATAATGTGATCATGGGAAGCTCAACTCAAGTTCTACAACATAAGTCGACCAACAATTTAGGTTCAGCCTCAGCTCGTGTAGAATGTGCAACTCAAACTCCAAGTTTGACCCACACCAGCTCAATTGACGCACCAGAATCAAAGAAGAACGCCAATGATGATTATTTGCTCGACTTGAAGACCATAAAATCTTCAATCATTTGGAGCTTTGATACTTGCGATGAGTAATCAAAGAGGATTAACAAATAGGTGTATAACTGATTTGCACTCTTTTTCCCTTAAGTGAGTTTTATCTCATTGGATTTTCTCCTTAAGGTTTTTAATGAGACAATTGGGTTGCACCAACAAGAAATCCATTTCTTAATGTGTTTTAGGCCCAAATTTTAAGAAAACCCTGGTCTATTTCGTCGTCTTCTTTCTTTTTCTATTTAAGCATTTTGTCTTCTTTGTAACATGGAAGCACTATCGATTATCTAATAATAAAAGGGTTTTTATCTCTTTCCCTCTTGTTGGTGTGTAATATCCAGCAAATTGTGAGCTTAGTGTGTCATATCTAAGTTCATAAAACCATCTTGATGTGTCATATTCAATATGGTTCATCGGTGACTCAAAGGAATTCTGCAGCCTTTGTGTAACCAATTAGATCCATCAACCTTGACATCTTAGGAGAAATCAAGACCTATGTTTTTTGTGTTCTCAACTAAGAAAGTTTGATCCAAGGAGGTTGATATAAAGTGGTATTAGAGCCAAACTTGAAAGTTGAGTCTTCTATCTCTATCCCTTTTAATTTTCGTATCTCTTTTGTGTTTCATGAAATTGAACCCTAGATCTATCATAACATTGTTTGTTTTGCTGAATTTTTTGATTGTTTGTCATCTTCATCGAATTCTTCTTGTGTTCATCTATTAGTTTTATTTTTAAAATCTTGTATTAGGCTCAATAATATTGAGTGTCGAACATATCTTTGATTGTTAAGTTAAATTTCGGCTGCTTAGGTTGCAGAAAAACCCTAGGGAGTCTTGCTTGGTTTGATATTTTCTTTCCATTTCAACTAGTTGTCTTTTCTACAAATTTCCAAAAAGGTAAATTTCCTTTTCTACAAGTTTTCTTTTCCCCAAATTTTCAAATTTCTTTTTCTTTTCCACAAGTTTCCTTTATTACAAATTTCCAAAAAAAATTTCTTTTCCTACAAGTTTTCAAATTTCTTTTAATCTTTTTCCTTTTTGTTAGAACTTTTTACTTGTGACTTTGTTTGTGTTTGCTTTCAGGAAGAATGGCCAAAGATGAAGCCACTGTTAGAAACAATCAGAAGCTAATCGATGTTTCCATGACAAAACTGAAACTAATTATGGACAAGAAGATTGGAGCCTTTATAAAAGAGAAGTGTTCCAGTAGAGGCAAGGGATTCAGCATGTCTCCAATTCTTTCTGACTGAGAAAAATTAGGCTCTACTCGACAAAGAAGTCGTTTTGGTCGAGACATGGTTGGATCTGGCCGAGACATAATTGGTAATGGTCGAGTAAAAGAGGTTTTTGATCGAGGCAGATCTCTTGGTGATCTTAGAAGTACGAATCAAGGTGAAAAACTTCAGTACAAGAAACAAAAGAAGAATGAGGATATAAAAAGGTGTTGACAAGAATTGTTCAAGCCGTTGGAGGCAATCCCAAAGGAGAAACGAGCTACCCAGCAATCTGGAGCATATAAAGAAAGACTTATGGGATTGGAAAATCAAAAGCTAGAACTAGATCAACCTTTTCCAATCCCCAATGAGCCCATGGTGCATAAAGAAAACGATGAGAGCAACACTATCGAACAAAAGTAAGTTTTAGATTTAGTAGTAGATCCTAATTCAGGAAAAGTGCTACTAACCAGAACCGAGTTATTGGAAGCTAAGCGTACTATTTCCTCTATTCAATCTGAGTTTGAGCTTTGGAACCCGAAAAACCAAGTAGTGTTGTTTCTTATTTAGGGAAAATACAAAGGAGTTTACCATTGGTTAATGAATTAGAACAATCATCTAATTTGGAGCCTGAACATGTCCTTATGCCCCTTCATTGTGATTATCCAAGAAACCACTATAAGGAACTTGATTTGGTACAAACATGTTCTAATTTGTTTGTGATTGTCTCTATACAAGATGAAAAACATTTTGGCTTGGAAGGTGTGAAAGAATTTCGAGTTTCAAGCTCTGATTTTGATAAAATGATTCCATATTTTGAAACATTCACACCTGAAAGGATTTCTAAGCAAATGAATTTTCAGATTGATGAGTTTCGTGAATTCATCTCTTCATTAAGCGTTTCTTTGTGCAGCAACGTGTTAGATATGATTAACAGAATTTATTGTTTAGAACTTGGCCGTAACAGAATTGATTTTTTAAAACATATTGATTAAGCCTTGCAAGCTGAATGTGATAGATCATGTGTTTAACCACTCTAAACTAAAAATGGAATCCATAAGCATGTTTGATCACCTTAAGAGAATGTTTTCCTATTCCTATTGCACATTTAATGTGATTTCTCTAATCCTTGTGAAAGCAAAAGAAAGGCAGATGGAGGAAATAATGACAAGGATGACAAATGTTCTTACTAATTAAATTGATTATGGGCCAAGGCAACATAAGAGTTATCGCTCTAGGATTTGGAATTGGAAGTACCTTAGGAAAGCACCCCAAATAAAGATTCTAGAACTACACTGAAGCACACAAGAAGAGTCAATAAAAGGGAGGATGACCAACGATTCAAGCAACCTGACTTGGATCAACATAAGCACAAGGATATTAGTCCTTTTTTCCTGATAAAAGAAGAACCACCAGATGCAACACATAATCAGAATCTAAGCTTGTGCAGTCTTGGATGTAAGTTCTTAATCTTAGTTGAATTAAAGAGTGATAACTTGCTGTATTTCCATGCAGATCATTCGGAATTGAGGTCAAATCCTTTTCAAGTGGGAGGGGATGTTGGATCACGGGAAGCTCAACTCAAGTTCTACAACATAACTCGACCAACAACTTGGATTCAGCCTCAGCTCATGTAGAATGTGCAACTCGAACTCAAAGTTTGATCAATACCAGCTCAAGTGATGCAGCATAAAGAGAGAAGAATGCCAATGAGGATTATTTGCTCGACATGAAAACCAGAAGATTTGTAATCATTTGGAATGTTGATACTTGCGATGAGTAATCAAGAGTGTTAACATATGGGTGTGTAACTCATTTGCACTTTTTCCCTTAAGTGGGTTTGATCCCTTTGGATTTTTTCCTTAAGGTTTATAATGAGGCAATTGAGTTGCACCAACAAGAGGCCCATTTGTTAATGTGTTTTAGGCCCAAGTTTTAAGAAAACCCTAGTCTATTTCGTGGTCTCCTTTTTTCTATTTAAGCACTTTGTCTTCTTTGTAATATGGAAACAATATCGATTATGTAATTCTAAAAGAGTTTTTATCTCTTTCCCTCTTGTTTTGTGTAATATCCAGAAAACTGTGAGCTTAGTGTGTCATATCTATGTTCATTGAACCATCTTGGTGTGTCATATACAATGGTTCACTATTGAATCAAAGAAATTCCGCAACCTTTTTGTAACCAATTTAATCCATCAACCTTGACATCTTAGGAGGAATCAAGGCCTATCTTTTCTTTGTTCTCAACCAAGCAAGTTCGATCCAAGGAGGTTCATACTACATAAGTTCTAGTTGTAAGTGTTATTTTCCCTACTCCTTCGACGTGCTTACTTTTTCTCGAAGATCTGATGAATGTGTCTGAGGGCAGTATCTCTGAAGACAGCAACCCTTTAATCGGTAAGTATACGATACTTTCCATGTTTGTTACAAGCCTGAGTTTACAAGATTTTGCGGTAACTATTGTTATATTGACTATATTCTAGATTCAGACAAGTATTCGTTCTCTTCTCCCTCACCCATAGTTGTATTTGATGAAGACATCCTAGTTCAAAATCCTAGGAATTTTGCTGGTACCTCATCTACCCCTGTTGTTTATTGAAGGAAGGAGACCTTGATTATCCATGAAGAATATGTCTCTTCTGGGCTACTGGATCGGGATGCTCCTTCGTATGTCAATAACCCTAAAGAAGATGGTATGGCTGAGCTTGTATATCGTTGAAATTTTTTTCTCCCAGGTTAAGTAGCTTGGTAACACAGATTTCTATTCTCCTCATATCTCCTTCACCATGCTTTTCGTGACATTGACTATGAGGGAGATGTTATCATTTTTGGGGGATGTTTCAACACAAAGATGACTCAAGAAAAATTTATCCATCCATGCCATAAATAACACATTTCATTTCAAAGTTCAGAAATTTTGCCCAACTACACTACGTCTATGATGTGTCTTAGATTCTTGTCCTTAAAGGGTGACTGCATCCAAGGTTGAACATATTGATAGGCTTATGATTTATCAAGTTGCATCCCACCACACATGCTCTATTGATGCATGTGGTGACTTTCAAACAAGATAACACTGTGGTAATTGGTAACTCATACACAACAAGTATGTAGGTTTTGGAAGAAGGGCTACGCCTAATTAGCTGAGAAGATTCTTGAGTAAGCAGTTCAGCCTGAACATCTCTTACTGGAAATCTTGGTGTGCTCGTAAATTGCTTTAGATGGTACCCTTGAATCTACACTTGGTAGTTACAACATGTTAACTGCTTATTTCAAGTTCATGTTGGAAACCAACCCACACTCTCTTGTGTCTATGGAGTCTGAGGAGTATAGCTAAGGTGGTGTGAGGTTTAAATACCTCTTCTTTGCTCTGTACGCATTAATCATAGGTTATGCCTACATGCACAAAGTTATTATCATTGATGCCGTCCATCTAAGAAACAAGTATGGTGGTTGCTTGTTGTATGCTCGTTGCCATGATGCTAATTTTCAGGTCTTCCCCTTAGCCTTTGTAATCATGGACAGTGAAAATAACAAACTATGGATATGGTTCTTAGGAAAGTTCTCAGAGATTACTCAGGATAATCCACGTCTCGTCATCATTTTGGACATACACTCTTTAATCTATGGCAGTGTTGCCAATGTAACTTCCTCGTCACTTACCATGTTTAATATTTTAGTTTCTAGTTCCCTGAATATGTTGTCGTAACAGGTGTTCCCCTCATCATCACATGTTGCATGCATTGTTTACTTGAAACAAAACATTTTGGCCATGTTCAAGAATTCTGCCCTCAGTTGATTAGTTGGAACCACTACACGCACTTACCGTGTTTCTAACTTTAACAGGATATTTGTTGAAATGCGGATGATTAACATTCAACATGTAGATTATTTAGTTGGTGTTGGAGACTGGACTAGGTCTCATCGCCAAGGTAATAGATATAATATTGTGACCAGTAACCTTACAGAGTCCCTCAACAATATGCTTACCATTGTTAGGGATTACCTTGTTATCATGATTTTGAAATCGATCAGAACTACATTGGTATCTTGGTTTGCCATTCGTAGAGAAGCTATCAGAGTCGAATAAAATGTATTTTCGCAACACATTTATGACTAACACACTGAAGAAAACAAACAATGAAAGAAAGACGGATAAGGATGTGTTTTAACAACATGAACCAAACTTAAATAACATGAGGCTGGATAAAAAAAGTATTCAAGGGATATTTACCCTATGAGCATCACTGTCAGTATACAGGTGAGCATCATACGATGATATGGACCCTTGAGATCTCAAAAATTTGTAAACTTGCCCGCGCTTGCTTCCATTTCAGTCACTGAAATGAAAATAATTTAAGTCTGTTATTATAATTGTACTGGTGGAGGGACACGTTCTCAAGATCTAATGACTATAAACTCACCCACAAAGAAGAATAGGTATGTGATTAAGTTTATTCTCTCTTGGGTAAGTTTCGAGATACTAAAGAATTTTGTTTTGTAGTTCTAGTAGAAAAGATTGACTGATTTGGGTTGAGAATGACGAACAAAAGTAAACTTAGTAAGAGGAAGTAGAGATGATCAAATTAACCATCCCAAGATCTCAAGATCTAAGCGGAATGGTCTCAAAAAAGCAAAATGATGAGAAGAATGACCAACCTGATGCAATCTTACAATAGACAAACTAGAATCATGAGGAAACAACAGGTGAGTGTTCACTTTAAAAAATTCTTTGCCACCTCATATTTTCTTACAATTCGGGTCTCTCTGCTTGTTTTGGTAAAGGGGAGGGACAGCTCAGCATAACTTTTGTTTTCTTCTCGAACTTGTATTTCTTTTCTAGTTTGTTTGACATTGTTCTTAACTTCTTTTTCCTCCTTATACATGTCTCTACAATTGGAGGTTTTGTTGCGTTCCTAGATGTTATTTCCGTATCTATCTGCGTTCCTCCTTCCATTTATTTTGGAGTATTGAATCCTTTACACTATTTTCATGTCTCATGTCATTTTTCATTCACTATATATATTATCATCATTTCATACTATGAATATAGCATCTCAGTATTTTTGTACGTCGCCATCTTGTAGAGCCACTTCCATCTGATCCATGCATCTCTTCCTCATCTTCTTCTTTGCTGTCCTCTGCATGTTTTTCCAACTTACTATTCTACCCATATTGCATGCTTCCACTATCAACGCGACCCTGCAAATATCTTTTATTAGGCCTTTCATATATAGCTCATATCTTTACCTTGCTACTAGTTTATAATTGTGTTCTTTACCTTGCTTATCATTTGGTTTTTTCTCACCGCTCAAGCTTTCAGTCCCTCCGTTTTCCACTGTTCCACCACTGCCATCCTGATAAAATACACATCATTCTTTTATTATTCCCTTAATAAGCTCTTGAGCAACCCTTTTCTCAATTATATACTTTACCTTATATGTGTTCCCGTCATCCATTATTTCCTTAAAATCCTCCTCAACCCCTCCTTTGCTTCTCTCTTCTCCTACCTCCACCAGCTCTCTGTCCTCTTGCACTCTTAAATTTTAGACTTATCCAATTTTACCGATGCAACTATTGTACCATGCGTCTCTCATACCTAGGTGTCATTTTAATAGCCCACGTCGTTTGTTTCTTGTCTTCGTTCTTCCTCCTGAACATTAACCCATTTACATTTCCTTAAATATACATTACATCGCATTACTTGTAGGACCAATCCAATATTTACTTACCTCGACATCCATCGTCATATCATCATCACCTCCTCTACCATCCTCACACCTTCTTTTTCTCTTTTTTATTGCCTCTTGAACATTAAGAAAACAAATCACCTTTTACCAGCTACCTATATTGTTACACCAAATCTCTTACTAAGCTTACTATCATAAATCTTACCTATATTATTGCACCAAATCTCTTACTAGGTTTACACTTTCATCATCTCTCTGGCACTTTCCTCTTGAATGTCTTCCTTTATAGCATCATGTATGTCTACTATTAGCAGATACCATCGAAATTCATCATTTCATCATATAAAATAATTCTTCCCAATACGCCTTACATTATAATACCTAGCTAACTTCATCACTAAGGCTCTATGATCAACAAACCTAATGTCATCAGCATCCGGTTGCCATCACCGTTGTCTCTATACCTGATCTTTTGTCTCTCTCGTACACCAGTGTTTGTCTATCATCCATGTTGCCAAGGTCATCATCTCTCCTTACCCTACATCTTCTCCCATAATCACCCTCGAGAAAATGCTTAACTCCTGCCAATTCCTCTTGAAATTGGTCCATTTTTGGGCACACATTATCCATGACCGCTATTAGTATTTGCTCATTTAACTAATTCAACATATCAGCAAAGTCTTCCTTGCGTATGAAATCATTGCAGTTACTCGAAGATCCATGTTCGAGTTTTCTACCTTTTTTACCTTTCTGATCCTTTGCATCTTCATCTTCGCTTTCCTCTTATGTTTATTAACTCTGGGCTTTCCAATTTTTGAAGGGATGTAGCCACCAACAAACATCTCAATGTCAAATTCGCATCCTTCTCCGATTAGGCTAATTAGATTATCCACCTTTTCAACATCACTCTCAGAATCCTATGTCAAATCCTCGAGCTCTTCTTCCTTATCACTTTTTGCAGTAATTATTGGTATCACATCTACCTACACATTGTAGTTTTTTGTCAGCTATATATACGATTTACCCTGATCCATTTAATCCACGGTACACTCATTTGTTTTTTCTTATTGATTTTATGCTCTTATCTCACACTCTTCATCCACGATCTTTGCATTCCTTACTTTTATTGAAATTATTTGCTTCTCCAGATCCATGTTTGCTTCATCCTCACTATCTAATCTAGTCACACTTGTTGCCTCATTTATGGTTGGGACTGCTCTAATGACAACCACTTGTAACGCATAGAACATCCCTGAATTACAACAATGCAAGTTGCAAAGTGTGTTGCATCCTTTTCAAAGAGTTGATAACCATCTCAAACGACCCTCCCCCCCCCACCCCCAAGAGTGTGCTAAAAAACCTCCAAATAATCTACCATCTCTGCATGCTCTCTCTCTATCATTCGGTAGTGTGTAGTTGACACAACTATCCCATCCAACAAAACCAAACACGCTACACTAAGTATGTACACCGGTATATAGATTTTACCACGCTTCAGCACGGAGACCGCATTCTCCAATGTTACCTCATCCTCATCACCAAAAGTTTTGCGTAAAACTTATCACCCTATCTTACTCGATTTTCTTTTTTTTCTTATGCGAATTTGGAATGCACCCACATCTCAATCATGTAACAAGCTTAGATTTGCATAGGGAAAATCTTATTGGAAAGCCGCCAAACAATATCCAAATATCTTTATCCTTTTTAATTTCAAGTTGCTTGGTGAGTAGGTATAGCCCAAACGTCCCTGGCCAAGCTGGTTCCATTGTAAATGTCAGCAACTTCCCAAAAATGAGTTCCTTAGCAATTCTTTCTCCTCTAGTTCCAGAGCTTCCATTAAGATTTTTATCATGGGTATTTTGCAGCACGCATTTGCTCGTTTGCCCAAGAGTTCATGTCCTGCAGCAGCCATCTTGGTTGGTAACTCCACTATCTCCATTTCTTGGTAATTAATTTTCCCTAGTTTTGTTAGTAACCAACACATTTATCAAAGATATAAAACAAACAATAATTACTACGATATTACCAACCCAACTCTCATACGCCTGTACCGTATATATAGCCTACCTAACAATGGCTAACATTTCAGCTATATCTGAGTCTTTTACTATGTTTCTTCTTTTACCTCTATAGTGAAATCCTTAATACGATACATATTATCAACTCAATGAAGGTGTCATACTTCCACTATTCCATCATATCATCCCCAAATCTACATTTTGATTTCCTAATCTCTTACATTCGATTTATAGTTTTTCTCAATTTAGTTCCCTCAATCAATCATTCAAAACTTATACTACTTACGTCTTCCTTGTGCATTACATTTCTTACCACGACTTCCTTTTTATCATCCTTCTTCTATTCTGCTACTAAATCATTCATAATCTACAATTACCCATTTGTTCTTTTACCAAGCTATCGTAATTATTACCGCTATTCATATTTAAAATATTGTCTTCTTCCTGAAATCATAACCCGCCATTTCTATTTTTTCTATTACTTCTCCCCTCAGACCTGGGTAAAGCATTTCTCGATCAATCGTGGTTCTCATATCCCCTCGCTTACCCTTATCCTATTTTACTCTATTTCATCTCATCTCCCACATATTTCATAGTTTTCCTTCTTATCTACTCTGTTTTCGTAAATTAATGGTAAAGACGATACTTTGTTTTCCTTTATCGTCGTCTCTTCTGTTCACCTTTTGACCACTTTTTTTCGTCCTCTTCGTTGGTTTCTTTTCGTCGCCAACAATAATCTTTGGAAACTATTCGGATTCTCAAAATAAATGTTGCAGTTCTCACTCTCTAAAAACCCTTTCACTTCATCTTCTTCACTATCCCTTCTAGTAAAAACTTTCTTCTCCCAACAAATCTCTTCTCTCTCCTACGCCACCTTGACACAATATTTTTCAGGCGATATGTGCTTTTTGCACAAACGATAGCTTATTTAAAGACATTTTTGTCTTTTTTGCAGCAGCAGTTGCCTACAATTCAGCCAGTTTCTCAATTAGAGTTATTCCCTTAATATACTTTTTAATTTTTTAGTGAAATTTTATTAGTTTTTTTTTTCCTGAGGAAACTTTTATCAATTTCTTATAAACACGATATAGCTCTATAATTTTTTTTAATAAATGAAACTATATAATTGTTACAAACTACTCCCTCCATTTAATTTTAATAAATGTTTTAGAAAAAAAATTATTTCATTTTAGTTTATGTTTTTATTTTTCAATGCAAAATTTAATATATTTTTAGTGTTTTTAATTGTATGAATTATGCAAATTAATTTGTGATTGGTTAAATTATTTTAGAAATTGTGATGAAATATAAAAACTAATGTTTTCTTAATTTATGTGAGAAATCTAAAACATCAAGTATAAAACATAGAGAGAATATAATTTAGTACCCGATAATTAACAAAAATATGTTTTGTAGTGCAAATCATGAAAATATTAAGGTGCTAGATACTAGAACAAGAAAAACTGTTTAGAAAGTGAACACACCTAATTACTAAACTAATAAATGTCAGACCTGCAACCTGTCTATATGTTTCGACATAGATTTTAAGATTATAAAAAGGCGAATAGATAATATTTGATTTTATTAATATAATATAAACATATGACCACATGTAAGCTTTTTTATTGAAGAAATATTGTTTGACAAAAGGCAACAATTGTGTTGATGAAATCATATAGCAAAGAAAAAAAAAAAACAATTGTGTTGAGTGTTATGGTCCAGGGATACTGGGTCATGTGTGGAGCCTCGAGGAGCACTGATAAGTGATAACCGAGTAGAGAAGTGTACAAAATCCAACTCATCAATAAACTGTCTGACGTGGCACTTATGACCTCTTCTACGCTTTTGACTTCCTCAAGACTGGACATATTCAACTCTTTTATGTTCATGAACACGCAAACAAATAAACATAAATACTATCCATTTTTGACAACAAAAAAAAAAAAAAAACTATCCATTTTAGTCTAGGTATATTTCTCTATTCATTTATTTACTTATTTATTTATTAAGAGTAATCAATCTGTAATACTAAAGAAATATATAATTATATATGATATATATGAGTTTGATCAATTGAATTAACCATAAACGTGAATAAATGAAGGTAAGAAAACTATAACTAAATAAAAAAAGTTGGAAGTCGTGGTTAAGAGCAAGTCTTTTCTAACGACTGGAAAACTTTGCATCTGATTAAACCAAACCTTCATTTGGTAAGAAATAGACATGGAGCAACATCGATTATAATATTAACAATTCAGTAGCCAATTTTTACCACTTTTTTTAAGTGGGTTAATTACTCTGCTTTCTTCATTTGACTTTTCCCAATCTCTCTCTTTCCCTCTTCCTCTTTTAATACATACATAAATCATATATATATAGAGGCACTCAAGTACCATCTCTTTTTCCTTAATCATCACATAATCATTGTTCTTCACTAAAATCATCCATTTATAACTGTCTTACTATATATATATATATATTTATTTCTTCCTCCGATAATGGATAATAGATCGCCAAGATCAAGAGGAATCTTGGGGACGAGACCAACTCCATTGAAAGTCCGCAAAGATTCTCACAAGATCATGAAGAAGCCACCACTGGCGCCGAATCCGCCTTCACAATCAGTTCAACCTCAACCAGCGCAGCTTCATCAGCAAGAACTGTCGCAACCATCAGAGCAACGTGGTCCAGTGATCATATACACCGTATCTCCCAAGATTATCCATACACACCCTAATAACTTCATGACATTGGTTCAACGTCTCACCGGCAAAATCTCTACCTCATCTTCCATTTCTTCATCCACATCATCAGAAGTATTTGATGCATCCCGTGGTTTGATATCTCCAGCTGCTCGGTTCGCTGCTACGGAGAAGGCTACTACCTCAAACGAACCAGGGTTTGTGGGAGGCTTAGAGACTATGGATAAATATTATCATCATCAAAATCAGGTTAAAGAACGGCCATATTTTAACCATAGTGGTATTCTATCGCCATTACCCACTTCTCTGCCATTAATATCACCGGACTTCTTCTCTTCAGTTGAACCGACAGATTCACAAAGTTTATCATCGCTCTTCAATGATTTTAGCTCTATCCTTCAGAGTAGTCCTTCGAAGGTACCGTCTCCTTCTGCAATGGATCTTTTCAACAATTACTTTAATTCTTGATCGAGTATTAGGGAGAACGAAAGTATTGTTTTTTAAAAGCCAGATCACTCCTGGTTGTTCAAAAAAAAAAAAAAGAACCAGATATGTTTTTCGTTTTTTTTCATCATTTTTAGAAACACTCCGACGGGGTTGGAGAGTTTCTGGTTCTACACTACGTGATGAGTGATGACGTCATAGGCATCAATTTGCCAAATTGATTATTTGTGTATTCGTGTTTGGTGGGCAGCCTTTATATATATTAACTTTTATCTTTATCTTAAATGACTCTTGTCTCTCATCGACTAATCCAATTGGAGGGCATTAAATTACTTGACTGTTACAATAATTCTCTCAACGCAAATAGTGGTAATTAGATGTTGTTGCTATAATAATACTATTGTGAGGAGTAAAAATGATGAAACAAAAATCTTTGACTCTGCTTGATGCTAAAATCTTTTTCGACTGCATCTTTCATTTCAGGCTACTAACTTAAGATGAAACAAAAAGAGCCTATTAAGGCCATAAATGCAACATCAGAAGAGATTTGGACGTTTTAGTGACAATTTAGAAACAGAACCTAAGTATCTTTGACGCTAGCAAAAATAAGATTTTGGTGACACTGGCTGCTGATGGGTCTGTGACTTGACATACCCAATGAATTGGCGCCTAAAAGAATGGACCGAATCTATCATATTCGTTAAACGGCCGGGTCACCTAGATTGGTAGACCGCATAAAAATACAAATGAGTATGTGGAAACGAAACGTTTAGAAATATGGAATAAACGTTTAATTTTTTTAAGAAAACCGGTATGTTTTGTAAACACGTATTATATTTATAAATATATATTATATATAACAATATTAAAGCATTAAACAATCAATTTATATTAGAAAAATCCAACAATTCAAATTCCATTAATAAAAAGTAAGTAAATTATATATATATATATATATTATAACATTGAAAGAAAGATTTAAAAATTCAAATTTTATAAGATTGAGGAAAAAATAAATATTTTTATATTAATTATACACCTATAGTCTTATGTTAATAAATTTAAACTTATATTTCAAAGAATCATGATTATATTTTTTATTGTCAAAAATGATAATAAATTTCGGTTGCGAGTCTAAAAAGAAATAAATGTTTCCATCATATTTCCATATCAAAAAATTTATGAATTGTGTTTCCAAATCAAAATTTGTAGAAATCGTATTTCTAGTATATTTCTGAGAATTTCTATTTCCGAAAGGTTTTTGAAACCGGAAATAATTCTCCGACAAAATTTTCATTTAACATAGGGTACAACCTCTCACGTGCCTCGGCTCAGTATGCTACTTCGGAGAAAACTAATTTCTCAAACCAATTACGGTTTTTGAGAAGTACAGAGACTTTGGCCATCATAATATTCATTATTATTACCATTACCAAAATCTTTCTTCTTAATTATGTGAGAAGCATCATAAGGACGGTGCAAGTATAAAGACTTCAGTGGATCAAAAGTCTATTGGGCTCCGTAAAGAGTCCAGGCTTCTCTCGATTTTTCGGGCAAAGAAATAAGGCCTGTTACTAATCAAAATGAAATCGAAAAAAAACAAGGGATGACTTGATACGCAAGTGAGAAAAATGAAAACCATGCATTGTTATCTCCCATAAGATGATAAGAAACAAAGCAGTTTTTCCTTTTCTATAACATTCTGAAACTATTGTTAACTCCCTTAAGTGTCTTGTAAATACAAGTCACAAGGCTAAAACCCAACAAGCAATATTCTTAGACATAAAACAATTTTGTTATTTAAAGGGTATCAAATTTTAGAAATTTCTTATATATAGGCATATAAAATTTGTTTGAGCTTTAGGCATCATCCAGAAATATAAATATTTGGTCCGATCCTTTCTACACTCACGGTTCAAAGCAAGAAACAACATTATATTAAGAGAGACACGAAAAGAGTACAAAGCTATTCTTAGAGAAATCTTTGTCATTCCAGTATTTGAGGTATGAGCGAGAAAGAGATTTTTATTGTCTTCTTTGGTATTCTCGGGTTGCTTACTGCTCTTCAGGTGTTGGAGCAAATCAAACCGGAAATAAAAAGCAAACCGGAAATAAGAGATTGATTTGTTTTTGGTTATCATTTGGTTTTAATTTTGAGTCAAAGTAAAAACTAGTCTAAGAGTCGAGACATATTATTACGGAAATTTCAACTTGTTTTAGTTCGTTTCAGTAAATCTAGGAGATGTAGCTCGTGTATAGCTTTATAAGCTTTAGATTATCAGATGAATAAACAAATGTTTTCAGAATCGTGTTTCTAAAAGCTTTGAATACTCTCACAAAGTGATATCAGAGCATCCTTAAAATTGATTTGGGAAACAATAGAGAAGCCGCAACTTCGTGTGTAAGAGAGAGATAGATGGGGGACCAAAAGATAAAATTGCCTCAATTTGGTGGGCATTGGGATCACTAGAGTGAAATGATGGTAAATTTCTTTCGAGATCAAGGTTTGTGGAGCTTGTTGGAAACTAGGTTTGAAGAGCCACCGACAACGATGATACTCATAGTGGAGCAGATACAACAGCTCGATAACGCCAAACCAATGACCACAAAGGCGAAGCACTATCTCTATCAGTCAATTGATAGGAAACTTTTGAACAAATCTTGTACAAAAGGACATCCAAGATAATCTGGGATTCAATGAAGGAGAAATTTTGGGGGAAATACAAGAGTGAAGAAGTCGATGTTGCAAAAATTAAGGAGAGATTTTGAAGTGCTCAAAATAAAAGAATATGAGAAGATAGAAGAGTATTTCACCAGAGTTTTAGCCATCACAAATCAAATGAAGAGCAATGGAGATGTGTTGGCTGATTTAAAGGTAATGGAGAAAATTCTCAGAACTTTGAGTGAAAAATTTATGTATGTGGTGGTGTCTATGGAAGAATCAAAGGAGATTGAGAATATCTCAGTGGATGAGCTTCAAAGCTCACTTGTGGTTCATGAAAAAAGTTCAGAAAAACTGAAAGAAGTGATGACCAAGTGTTAAGCGTAACACAAGGAAAAGGTACCAATAGTAGAGGAAGAGGATGTGGTCATGCGAGATCATTGTTTGACAAAAGAAACATAGAGTGCTACAAGTGTCATCGTCTTGGACATTTACAGAATGAATGTGCACTGTGGGATGAGGCAAATTTTGCAGATCTCGTTGAGAGTGAAGAGGTTTTGCTGATGACTTTCACTGAGGAGAGTGAAAGAGATTTGGAAGATGATGCTGAGAAAGTGCTGATGACATATAACAGTGGAAAAGAAAGTTTAATATGGAAAGCTTGGTTTTTGGATTTAGGCTGCTCAAATCATATGAGTGGGGATAAGGGTCTGTTTTCAAATTTGAATGAAAGTTTAAACATTCAGTCAAACTTGGAAACAAGAAAAGAATGGAAGTGACTGGAAAGGGAAACGTGAAGCTGGTGATGTGTGGACTAACATATAATATTGGTGAGGTATATTATGTGTCTAAGCTAAATAATAGTCATTTGAGCATCGGTCAATTTCAAGAGAAAGGACTCACAATCATAATAAAGAAAGGGATGTGAAAATTTTATCATGTTGAGAAAGAGCTGCAGAGAGTATGATGAGCTTAGATCAAATGTTCATGTTTTTTGATCAAACTGGGGATGATAAGAGATCAAATGACCAGAGGTGTCTTCAAACAACTTCAGGAGGATGAAGTGAAGTTGTGGCACAAGAGAAACGGACATTTGAGTCACTGAGGGATGCAAACTTTGCAACAAAAGGATATGGTATGTGGTCTTCATAAGCTAAAGTCTCAAAATTTTACTTGCTCAGATTGTTTGGTGGGTAAATAACCAAGGAAAGTTGTTCCGAAAATACATGTAGAGCCAAGGAGGTACTTGAATTGATACGCTCTGATATCAGCGGTCCAATGACTCCAACATCCACAAATTGGAAGAAGTATGTGTTATGATTTATCCATGATTAATATAGCACGAAAGCATGGGTGTGTATCTACTAAGGGAAAAATCGGAAAGTTTCAGTCATTTCAAGTTATTTAAGAGCAAAGTGGAAACTGAAACGGGTAAAAAGTGGAAATCCTTGAGAACTGATTGGAGAGGAGAATACACATCAAATGAATTCTAAGAGTTCTTCAAGGAGCATGGGATTCGAAGATAGCTAACTACATCAAATACTCCACAACAGAACGGTATTGTAGAGAAAAAGAACCGCACAGTTATGAATATAGTCCGATCAATGCTTTCATCAAGAAAGGTACCAAGAACATTATGTCCATATGCTGTGTTATGGACGTTTTATGTTCTTAACAGATGCCCAATAATCTCTGTAAAGAACATGACACTGCAAGGAGCATGGAGTGGTGTGAAACCGAATGTCACACACTTCCAAGTATGGATAAGTATCGGACACGTTCATGTTTCAGATGAGAAAAGAAGGAAGCTTGATGACAAAAGTACTGTGGGAATTTTTATTGGTTTTTCTGAAGAATCAAAGGGATACATAATGTATAATTCAAGTACAAAGAATCATGATAAGTAAGGATGTGGTTTTTAAAGAAATATAAAATTGGGCTTGGGAGGATGAACAAGTTAATACCGAGATGACTTGGAGTAATGATGATGTGATTCGGGAGAATAGTGAAGTAGAAGGCAGTAATGCAAGTGACTCTGATGGAGAAGGAGGAGTTGAGGTAGAACCAAATGTTGAAACATAACAGGTTTATGATCAACTCATTGTGACCAGAGAACCACGAGTCATTAGGCCTCCACAATATCTGAACGACTATGTCACATGAAACCTTAGTGAAGAGGAAGATAAGGTGAACATGGTTGAGATAAATATTGAAGATCCTTTAACTTTTGAAGAAGCAGAGAAAATTTTGAAGTGAGAGATGCTATTAATGAAGAGATGAAATCGATCATCAAGAATGAAACTTGGAAGCTGACAAGTTTACCAAAGAAAGAAAAGGTGATTGGCGTAAAATGGATCTTTAAAACGAATCTGCATGAACATGGAGAGGTGATTAAGTATAAGACATGTTTGGTAGCAAAGGGTTACTCTCAAGAACATGGTGTTGACTACACAGAAGTGTACACTCCGGTGGCTAGAATGGATACATCAGAACCATTATAGCTACAACTGCACAAAGAGGTTGGAACATCTATCAATTACATGTGAAATCAGCTTTTCTGTATGATATTTTGCTGGAAGACGTGTATGTTCAACAGCCTAAGGGATACATAGTTGAAGGAGAAGAGAACCAAGTCTACAAACTCAACAAAGCCTTGTATGGGCTAAAGCAAGCATCAAGGACATGGTTCAGTAGAATTGAAGAGTATTTATCAGAAAAGGGTTTAAGAAGTCAATGAGACTTTCTTCCTCAAAACCAACGAGCAAGGTGACATTCTTATTGTGAGCATTTATGTTGATGATGTGATTTATACAGGAAATAAGATCTCAATGATGAAGGACTTTAAAGAGTCAATGCAAAAGGAGTTTGAGATGACTGATTTGGGAAAGACGAAGTTTTTTCTGGGAATTGAAGTGCTGCAAATGCCATAAGGAATTCATATTTCACAATCAAAATATGCTTTGGAGGTTTTAAAATGTATTGAAATGGAGAATTGCAATGAAGTTTGCAATCCGATTGTACCTAGGAGCAGACTTGATTCAGATGAGGGAGGAGAAAAGGTTGATGAGACATATTACAAGAGAATCAATTGGTCTCATGTACATCACAACAACAAGACTAAACATGCAGTTTTCTGTAAGTTTTTTGAGCCGATACATGTCAAAACTGATGGTGTTGCATTCACAAGTTGTTAAAAGGGTCTTATGGTATTTAAAGGGAACTAAGAACTTTGGTATCTGGAAATGAAAGAAGTAGGTGAGTTGTTGTTGTATATTGACATTGATTTTGCTGAAGATACTAAAGGAAGGAAAAACACATCAAGTTATGTGTTAGTTATGGATGGAGCAGCTGTAGAATGGCTGTCAAAAAAGCAGCCCATTGTTACCTTGCCGATCACAAAGGCAGAGTATGTAACTGCTTTAGTGTGTGCCTGTCAAGTTGTTTGGTTCACAAGAGTGTTAGAAGAATTGGGACATGAAGCCAGAGGAAGCTTATCAATTCTATGCCACAACACTTCTACAATTACGCTCTCAAAGATCCCAATTATTTATGATCCATCTTTGCATGAGATCTCTCGGGGAAGAATAAAAAATTACCTCCCAAAGTACAAAAGAGATGGATATTTATTATTCCAACCATTTTAATTAGTCCTTTCATGCAGAAATGGGATCAGCAGCAAGGTTAGCGGTAATCCTCCTGTGTTTTTGGTAAACAGTCGTCGGGGCCTGGTCACTGCGACCCCCTTTGTGAGGAGGCACCCCTTCTCCTGAATTTACGGGGCTACTTTTGAATAGATTCATTAGTTCTGCAGCTCTGGGAGATAATTCCATAATTCCATTTATTAATTCAGAGGCAAGGAGGAATACCGCTTTAGAAAAGTCGTTGCAAACATTTTGGAGTCAGATTTCACTTTCTGAGAGAGTTTGTTAATGAAGGAGTTATTAATTTGGAGTATTGTGAAATTCAGAAGCAAGTAGCCAAGATATTCACGAAGCCTTTGAAAAGAGAAGTGTTTGAAGATTTGAAGAGCAAGCTTGGGATTTGCTCTGCAACAAGTAAATTAATCTAGAAGATCAAGTTTAGTTTAGGGAGGATTTTGTTGGAGCAAATCAAACTGGAAATAAAGAAGAAAACCAAAAATAAGAGATTGATTTGTTTTTGGTTATTGTTTAGTTTTAGTTCTAAGTCAAAGTAAGAACTAGTCTAAGTGTCGAGACCTATTCTTATGGAGATTTCAACTTGTTTTAGTTTGTTTCAGTAAATCTAGGAGATGTAGCTCGTGTATGGCTTTATAAGCCTTAGATTATCAGATGAATAAAACGTATGTTTTCATAATCGTGTTTCTAAAATTTTTTATTACTCTCACATCAGGTACCTATAAAAAACAAATGATTAGACAGATAAGAGAGACATCATACATACAATTTTTAGGGGAAGTACAGTATAGAGAATTTAATTCATCATAAACCTCAATATAGTCAATTATTTGTTCAGAGAATGAATCAGAAAACTCGGAACTGAATTTGAAAGATTTAGAATTTCGATCTATACAGAATAATGACAAAGCAGTCGGGTAGAAATTTATAGGAAAATGAACTAGTTTTGCAATATCAAGCAATTAACTAGTAGGATTCAAAACAGGATATTATATTAATACTGAATTACAATTAGATCTAAAAGTATAGGATATATCTTGTAGTTTTGCAGTAGAAGAAATTGATGGAATCGAGATTGTTTTGGCACTCCAAATGTAGTACTTCTATCGGTATATACATGCACACAAATTGGATCAGAACGGGATGCTAGTATCATTAAGATCAATATCTCTTCTTCTATTGACGAACTGTTTGTTACCAATATTTATGTTTAGTCGTGTGTCTTTTTGTGTTGTCACCAATACGTTAATGGTATCATCTTATATAGACACAACTTTTGAAACGTATATTTAACCTAATCTCATAACGTATTGCTAATAAATGGGTACAGCCCAATGTTAACTATACGTCACTCAACATTTTGAAAAGTAACAATTACTTTTCTTGTAACTTATGGTATCACATTTATACAAATATATATGTGATTATCAATTTCTAAACCCATATATATTTGATCCGTTGTTTGGGTGTGTGATCCTATAGAATCATATAATATTAGTAATAGATTTTTAGGCTATAGATTATAATTGTTTTCTAACAAAATATTATAACCACCTAATATTATACGATAAGAAAAATTTGATCATACGACTTTGTCAAAAGAAAGTACAAATGATTTCAGGACATTTCCAATAATCTCCAACTTGTACTAGAATCATCTATGCCCATAATCTTTTGCTTCTATATCTCGATCTCAACATAAGGCAAGAAACTGTGTCATCCTTATTAGGCTATATCATTTTTATCGAACTCTGATTTCCATATTGATCAAACAAACGACTGAGATTCACCTCGTTTAAGCACGACCATGCATTTTTCAGTACAAAATCTTTGATAGGCTATTATATATTTATCTCGTGTTATATAGGAGGAACAAATCCCATCTTGTTCTAACTATGTTCCTTTACGAAATTCATGCACATCCAATCAATACCTTTATAATCACCATTTATGGCTGACGTTTGATAAGATCAAAGTGAACCAATCCATAAGCAAAAAACCATAATGAACTCATTCAACAGATTACATTCTATAGTAGTAATGAGAATCTCTTATGACACTCATATAACAATCTTGTAGAGATCTCATAGCTGGTCAGTCCAATATTGTGTTCTCTAACACATATCTATGTGATTTATTTTGATACAACACATCAAATGACTTCATGAAACTTAGTCATCAGGCACCTCACATACTAGTCATTAACCATTACTAATGTCCATGTTAATAATCTTGATTAGGGACTCCAATGATTTTCATCATTTACCGCTTATAGAGTTTCATGATTGAGTCATGTATTTGATGATCTAAGAATGACAAATCATTGTGGCATTATTATTTATTAACTAATAGTTAAATAAATTTGAAACAAATTTCATTAATTTGAAAACATAACCAAATTTATGTAAACATGAACATCATAACATTAAACAAAAATCTTCCACTAGAATCAAGATCACATCTTAAGAAATCTAATGCATAGAACAGCAGTATGAATCTCATGCTTAGGTCATGGAAGAGGTTTGGTAAATGGATCAGAAACATTTGCATCTATTGAGACTCTGCTAATCTTCACATTTCCTCTATCAACAATATCACGAATGATATGATATCACCTTTCAATGTGTTTAGATTTCTGGTGTGATTTTGGTTCTTTTGACTAAGTGATGGCTCCATTTTTATCACAATAGAGATCCACCGGACCAGATATGCTAGGAACCACACCTAGTTTATTAATGAACTTCTTAATCCAAACAGCTTCCTTTGCCGCTTCAGAAGCAGCAATGTACCCAGCTTCGGTTGTAGAGTCTGCCATAGTGCTTTGCTTCAAACTTTTCCAGCTCACAGTGCCTCTATTAAGACAAAAGATAAATCCAGATTGTGATCGGAAATCATCTTTATTCGTCTGAAAGCTAGCATTAGTGTAACCACTCACAACAAACTCATCACTTCCTACATAAACCAAGAATTTGTCCTTAGTATATCTTAAATACATAAGGATGTTCTTGATTATAGTCTAGTGACTTTCACTGTAATCTTGTTGGTATCTACTCGTCAAGCTTAAAGCACATGCAGCATCTGGACGAGTACATGGCATACATGATAGAACCTATAATAGAAGCATAACGGACTCTACTCATGCGTTCTCTCTCATTGTGTGTGGAAGGACACTGCATTTTGCTGAGAGTTACACCATGAGACATTGGTAGAAAACCTTTCTTGGAATCATGCATATTAAACATGTGCAAGACCTTATCCATATAGGTATCTTGACATAGTCCAATAAGCTTGTTTAGTATATCTCTATAGATTCTTATTCCAAGAATATAAGATGCTTTTCCCATGTCTTTCCAAGAATATAAGATGCTTTTCCCATGTCTTTCATTGAGAAACAACTTCCTAGCCAAGTATTTATAGACTAAAGCAAAGGGATATCGTTTTCAGTGAGTAGTATGCCATCTAAATACAACACTAAGAAAGCAACTGCACTCCCACTAGTCTTCTTGTAAATGCATGGTTCTTCTTCGTTTCTAATAAAGTCAAGCACTTTGATTGCTTCATTAAAACATAGATTCCAACTCCGAGATGCTCGCTTCAAGCCATAAATTGAGCGTTGAAGTTTGCATACCTTCCTAGCATTTTCAGGAGATGTAAAATACTTTAGGTTGTGTCATGTACACATCCTTTTCCATATTTCCATTAAGGGAAGCTGTTTTCACATCCATTTGTCAAATCTCATAATCATAATAAGCAGCAGTTGCTAGGATAATCTGAATGTACTTAAGCATGCGACTGGGAAGTAGGTTTCATTATAGTCAATACCATGGATCTGCTTGTAACCTTTAGTCATCAATCCAGCTTTGTAAATCTGTACATTACCATGCATGTCGGTTTTCTTCTTGAAAATCCATTTACACTCAATGGCTTTTGCGCCATAAGGTAAATCCATCAAGTCCATACTTTGCTTACATACATGGAGTCCATTTCAGATCCAATGGCTTCTAGCTATTTTTTAGATTCAGGGCCCATCATTGCTTCCTCAAAAGATGTAGGTTCATCACTCTCTATGAGCAATAGATCATGATCTGTCACCAATACACCAAATCTATTAGGTTTGTGACAAATCCTTTTGGACCTATGCACTCAGGTTCCACAGGATTAGATTCTTCTATGACTCTTCATAGATCTAGTTGATTCTCTTCCTCATGAGTTGGAGAAATCTCCTGTGTTACTCGAAATTCTTTGAGATGTACTTTACTCCCACTGTTTCTCTTAGAAAGAAATTCTCTTTCTAGAAAATCACCATTTCAAGCAACAAACACTTTGTTCTCAGAAGGGATGTAGAAATAATAACCTTTGGTTTCTATAGGATAACCAACAAAGTGACATTTATCAGATTTGCGTCCAAGCTTATCAGAAAACCTATGTTAAACATAAGCTTCACAACCCCAAATTTTTATAAAAGACAGGTTTGGAATGTTCCAGTCCACATCTCATATGGTGTCTTTTCAACTGATTGTGATGGAAATTTATTGAGCGTAAATGCAGACGTTTCTAGAGTATATCCCCAAAAGAACAATGGAAGATGTGTATAACTCATCATTGATCGAACCATATCTAATAAAGTTCAATTTCTCCTCTCGGATACACCATTCAATTGTGGAGTTCTTGGTGGAGTGAGTTGTGAAACAATTCCACATTCTCTTAGATGATCATTAAAAGTTTGGCTCAAATATTTTCCACCTCGATCAGATCAAAGAGCTTTGATTATCTTGCCAAGTTGATTTTGTATTTCATTCTAAAACTCCTTAAACTTTTCAAAAGATTCAGATTTATGTTTCATCAAGTAAACATAACCATATCTACTATAATCATCACTAAATGTGGTGAAGTATGAGTAGTTTCCTCTAGCATTTATACTCATTGGTCCACATACATCTGTCTTTTTATGTTCCAACAAGCCTTTGGCTCTTCATTGTGACAAGTAAAAGAGCTTTAGTCATTTTTCCTAACAAACAAGACTCACATTTCTCAAATGAGTCAAAGTCAAATGAGTTCAAAATTCCATCATTATGAAGTTTTTGAATATGTGGCTCATTTATATGGCCCAAACAATAACGCCAGAAGTAAATTTGATTTGTGTCATTTGACTTAAATCTTTTTTATTGATGTTATAGACATGCATACTTTGGTTTAGAACATAAATTTTTATTCTCAATAAACTACTACCATAAAAGACGTTACTATGATTACATGAGCAACATTTTTCTTTAATCGCAAAACAAAATCCTTCCAAATCCAAACAAGGAATATAAATAATATTTCTGCTTATAGCAGGAATATAGTAGCAATTATTAAGTTCTAAAACCAAGCCTGAAGGTAAAGACAAGTGAAATGTTCCTACAGCTAATGCAACAACTCTTGCTCTATTTCCAGCACGCATGTCCACTTGTCCTTTCTTTAAAGTTCTACTGTTTCTTAGGCCCTGCATATTTGTACAAATATGAGCACCACATCCAGTATCCAATACCTAAGAAGTAGAACTAGAAGTAGTAATATTTACTTCTATAACATAAGTAGGTGAAGACGATGTAGTGAAAGTCTTCTTCTTTTTAAGATCTTCCAGATACTTTTTGCAGTTTCTTTTCCAATGCCCAAAACCATTACAATAATGGCACTTATCAACTTCAGAAGGACCATGCTTAAACTTAGGAGCTTGGTCAGACTTTCTTGAATTCTCAATCTAGCTTACCTTTCCCTTTCCTTAATTTTTGCCTTGTTTCTTAAACTGTTTACCTTTTTGCATCAAAAGAAGTTGTCCTTCTTAACATTGTGCTCAACAGTTTTGAGCAATCCATGCAGCTCACTCAAAGTCTTTGTCAAGTTATTCATGTTGTAGTTCATAACAAACTGATCATAACTTGACGGCAATGAATGCAAAATGAGATTAGTAGCCAACTCTTGGCTTATCGGGCAGTCCAGCTTTGCCAAGTAATCAATATAACCCATTATCTTAATGAAATGAGGGCTAATTGGGCTATTCTTTGGTAGCTTACACTCAATGAGAGCCTTAATCGTTTGGTATCTCTTAGTTCGTGCTTGCTCCTGAAACATACTTTTTAGGCTGGTGATCATGTCGATTAGTGATTCCACGTTCTCATATTGCTTTTGCATGTCCGAGTTCATGGTAGCTAACATAAGACAACACACATCGACCATATTACTGACATGCTTCTCATAAGAAATTCTCTCTGCATGTGGAGCATTGGTCTTAGGTTTTTCCGAGAGAACTTTTTCAAGGACATAGTCTTTCTTCTCTTGCTTGAGAACAATTCTCAACTTTTGATACAATTCAAGGAAGTTCGAACCATTCAATTTATCTTTCTCATGGGCAGATCGCAATGAGAATGAACTATGAGGAGTTGGCATTGATGTATACAAGAATAGAAAATATTAATATGAAGTTCACAAGAACGAGAAATCTCAACAATTAAGAAACTCACGTTATATTTAAAACAACATTATCCTCAAAATGAATACAATCATCAAATACCCATATTTCACTAGAATTCAAGTGAGTTTTGGCTCATCACCGGAATGACTAGTTATTTAGGTAAACAACACTTTGTTAATTATATCTTATATAATTCTTAGTTGTTAGATAACATTTTACGTTTATCTAATTTATGCCTCTAAGCCCAAAACCGTTTTGATAACTTAGTCAAGTAAACCAAAATTTGCATAGAAACCATTTTTACCTCTCTTACTTATTTAATTGCAGACTCCTCAATGAGCAAGCAATCATACAACGAAACAAGTTTCAATAGTTGATCAGATTTAATAAGCATCAAAAATACTTAATATTAGTTGAGGATTAGATTTTAACTCAATCTTAATTTATATTTTAAATCACATCATATGTAAATAAAAATAACTAATACATCTTAATGTAATATATTGAATTATAAGTAATTAAAATAATTAATCTTATTAAAAATAATATAATTATTTATTGATTTAATCTAAATCGATTTGAGAATTTTTTTCATAATAAAAATCTTATTAGCTATTCAACTTTAAGTCAACATCTTATATATTAAATCGGAAAACAATTTATTTAAGCCGTGTTAAAAATTTTACAGTAAATTTAATATATAGTTTGTACCAACCCTTAAAATAGATATAAGGTAGGTTTTGCTATAAACTGTATATATAAATTCAAAATTAATAACAAAGTAAAGTAAAAACTTTAAAAAATAACTTAAACTTACGTGTTTTTTTTTAGTTATATACATTATGACTTTTATAAAAGGTTGGTGATTTTATTCCTCAACCTAAAGTCCATTATGCCTTAATATACACTATAATGCCATATTTCAAAGATAAAATATTAATAGGCTCGAGGTGGGTTTGTGTTGGAACCGGTCTTAGCACACTGAGTACTAAACGAAGGTTCCTGATTAAAAGAGTGGAGAAGAATGGACAAGGATACTTGTAGTTTGAATTGGGAGCAAGAAGTAGTTAACTAAGAACAAGAAGAGATGATTGCTGAATTAATATTCTTATTAGACTTTTGTATGCCAAAAAGCAGCTCCCTTTTTCACAGGATTTTTCATCTATTTATAGTTTATAGAGACGGTTACATGTGTAGAAAATAAAGGAAGATTTACAAATCTGTTGATAAGATTGAATCTGTTAAGATTCGTGCTAGATTTGTGGAAGTTTTCTATGTCGGAACAAGAAAACTTCCATTAATCGTGTGCTGTTGTGTCATCCGAGAATAGACATTTTGCCGAAAATAACGGATCGAATACAAAATAACAACTCGATTGCAAGCACTAAGTCTTCAATTCGGATAATATATTCGACTCGACAAAAGTCTCGTCTCGGAAGGTTCAACAAACCTAAAGAGAAGTCGGATGACACGTTAGCAAAACAAATAAATGGAAATTTTCCTGTTCTGACATGGAAAATTTCCACAAATCTAGCACGANNNNAAATTTCCACAAATCTAGCACGAATCTTAACAGATTCAATCTTATCAAAAAATTGTAAATTTTCCTTTATTTTCTACACATGTAACCGCCTCTATAAACTATAAATAGAGGCGCAATCCTTTGAAAAAAGGATCCGTTTTTTGGCATACTTAAGTCTAATAAGAACTCCAAGTCGGCAATCATTTCTTCTTGTTCTTAGCTAACTAGCTCTTGCTCCAAGTTCAATTCACAAGTGTCCTTGCCCATTCTCCGCCACTCTTTTAATCAGGAACCTTCGTTTTAGTACTCTTTGTGCTAAGACCGGTTCCAAGGTTGGCGCCGTCTGTGGGGAAAATATCAAAGGACATCTTCACAAAAGCAAGAGAGAACTCTGAGAGAAGAAAGATGGTCGAAGGAGAAATCACCATCAGCTTACCAAAAAGGAGGGAACCTCTCCCTCAAGAGCATGTTGACTTAACGAATGGACCATCCCTGAATTCAACTCGAACTCAGGAGGAGAACCAACAGGAAACTTGAGAAGATACTAATCTTCCACCACCACCATCGGGATCACCGACACTCGGAATCCTAGTGCGAAACCTTATCTCACAACATGAAGCTTCAAATCGGAGGAACGCTGAAAGATTCGATGGACTCAAATCTCATTTGAATGAGAGTAGTCTCCCGACTATACAGGTCAATAGGCCGTGTGCAGAAGCATTGGCTAGTGTTTTCAGAGATTTACCGAGTCCACATTGATGTGATCAGATTTTAACCCTAAGCTATCTACTGCAAGTGCACATCAAATCGAGTAGTAATCTAGGGATAGTATCCACAAGGACCAAGTTATCACACTATCAATTCTGAAACTAAACTAGAGCTAGGATGAATAGAAAGTTGGTTGTAAATTGAATTAAAACAAAACGATTCACAATAAATGAATTAAAACACCAAGCTTAAGAAGTTCTTCGAGAAACTAGGGAATTCAAACCAGGGAACTATACAAGCAAAATTCATTCAATAATCTCGACTCAAACATAAATTTATAACCAATCCACTATTGTGGTATCAATTACTATATCCAGCAACCTAGTGATCCTAACTATCGTTGGTGCCAAGAGGCTAATATGCATTATCGATAAGTTCAGATAAGTCCACAATCAACTTTAATATCAGCTATTGCGGTTAATGATTTATTGCTCACCTAAGGAGGATCCAATTTCTAACAAGCTTTTGGAATGTTAGATAATCTAAGATCATAGATTAGTTTGCTACTCTAATCTAAGCATTAAGAGTATTGATTAGGTGGAGAAAACATCAAGCAATTCCTATTTGTTCCTAATTCATCAATTCTCTGCAACCGTAGAAAATCATAAACTTGATTTGGGGAACTACTCAGACATGGTCAAGAAGATCATATTGCAAAACATAATAAAAAGCATAAAAGTAAATTGTATTGAAATAGGAGGGTTTAGAATTCATCTCCAATTATATAAGGATCGAAATCTCTCTCCCAAAAACTCAAATACAGGTTGTTCTCACGTAATAATCGTTCTTCTAAAATATAATGAAAATTGGTCTTATATCGATTCTAAAAACGCAGGTGCAAAATAGGAAAAATTAGGTTTTCTCCTTGTCAGCTTCGATGATCGATTGATCAAGGCTGACGATCGATTGATCAAGGTTAAATGCTCGATCCCCAAAATGTCTTGGTCAATCAACGAATCGTGCACATCTCTTACTGAACATCAAGGATCAATCGATCAAGTGTGCAGATCGATCGATCGCTGCTTTATGGCTACAATTCAGAAAATTGCTCTAATTCATCCTTGACCAAGCTCTAAGGACATAATCGAAATTTAACCTGTTTTTAACCTGAAACAACTCTACAAAGCAAACAAATATTATGAAAACATGTGAATTAATGAGCTTAAAACCGATTAAAATGAGGTATATCAATTCCCCCAGACTTAGCTTCTTGCTTGTCCTCAAACAAAGATAGAAAAGATCGAAAGAAAGATTCCACTCCAAAGAACTCATTTGTCATCAGGGCACTGCATATCAATTTATATAGTAAACCACACAACACTTACCTGTCAGGATATATACCACCTTGTACTTCCCCCAAACTTTGACAATTACCCAAGTTGAACTCCACAATCCAAGTTCACCATATCGACTTCCTAAAGCTTCTAAGTGCGGTCTCATCAAGGGAATCTCGATCAATGGACACATGGATTCTTTTCCAGCCATAACCTGAACACAAAAACTATCTTCCTATGGTTCCTTTCCTCTCTTTTTATTCACCTTGCAACCGATTTTTCCCTAATTACCTAGGGTATCATATTTTTTATTGGTTGTCCAACCAGATATCTCCTTACTTACCTAGGGTATCATTTTTTACTGGTTGGTTCTTTAGCAATTCAAAGAATGAAGGCAAAAAGTGACGTCACTGGGCCCAATTGTTCGATCCATAGCCAAGTTTAACGTTACTTCAACTTTGTTTTATAGTTAATTTAGAATATAAACACTCAAGGCCAATAAGGGAAGGGAACTATACTCACACAGATAAGTCTCTCAGGACTAAAAAGAGGAATCCGATCCGATGCATACTAATCCCTTTGACGAGAAAATTAAGTCAATTTAGGGGTGAAGCTGACACAAGATCCCTTAAAAACCGTAGATATGGATGGTATTGAAGTAGTGTAAGACCTCTAGGTTTTCTAATAGTCAATCAAACCATGACAAACAAACATTGATGGTACTTAGTTCATGGCACGCAACAATCCTTAAAAATCATAGTTCTAAGTGATCGGTTTTTAGACATCAAAAAAACAATAAGTATCAAAAAAGTGCATTAGTAACAACGAGCATCCTCCCCCAGACTTATTTCACACCATCCCGGTGTGAGAACAAGAGTCAAAAAGAATGTCTCATGTAAATAGAACAAAAATCAGGAGTATCGAAGTAAGGGAATGAAAATGGTGAACATGTACCCATGATCGATCGATCTCCGCCTGTGAGCGATCGATCAAGGTTTGTGCAAGCTATAGATCTATGCAGGATTGATCTACTAATTGAACATATGAAGCATGGAATCACTGATTGATCGATCCGATGGTCTCGGTCGATCGTTCAATTATGCGCACACCCATTTGTTATTCATGATCGATCGATCGTTTGACTGATCGATCGATTGCTTCCCGATTTCCCAAAACCAAACAAAACAAAACAGAAAAACTGATGTGTGTGATTTTTGATGGTTTTAGAGTCTTATTTTAGGTTATTTTGCATCCGTATAGCTAGATGTTCTGTGCACTTAGGTCCGTTTAGGTTAGTTTTGCACTTTTTGCATTTTGCATTTGGAGTTTTTGAATTTATCTAGGTAAAGGAGCAGAAAAGGAGCCAAAAATGGAGCTAAGGATGATTGGATCAGCTGCTTTGCAAAAGAAGTCATGTCAACTCGGATCACTTCCTCGTGGATCGCATGGCGATGACTGCTTGGAACGCTCAAAAGAAGATGTCTCAGTCACCAGCCTCAACCTATCTGCTGTGAGGAGAGACATATCCATTACACTCAGACTATTCACTCGGCCTTAACTCACGAGGACGAAGATTAGAACCACTCCTCGGTGCCCAAGCTCGAGCAAGGACTCCGAGGGCAAGATTTTTGGTTAACTGACTTAGGTCGATTCGACCATTAGGGTTATGCAAATGACCCTATAAATACCCCTTAATCACTATCTTATCATTTTATCTGTTGTTTAGCAGAAAAAAATCTCTTTATTATTGCAGTTGCTTTCTTTTATGCTTGTTAGGGTACTTTGATGATTATGCTTTAGTTTCAATGGAATGATTTTATATTGATCTTCATCTTTACTTTCTGCTCTTTATTTTATTGTTGTTTATGTTTATGCTAATGAGATGTCCTCTGATCCTCCACTCTCAAACCATGAGAAGAGTGTAGATCCTTGTGGGTCTCGAGAATAAGGAGATCGGAGGTGAAACCACCAATCCACTCGCCTTGCAAACAATGATCTGATCTGATCTCTTCTCACAAGGCCAAGCTTAAGGCCGATCTCTCCCTGATCAAGAGAGATTTGATATGGGCCAAAACCTAAAGCTAGCGCTAAAGGAATCGGAGACCGAGAGCCATGTGAGTGATGGTTTGATCCATCAAGGACAGATATAGTATTGTGGATTGGCTATTAGATATATTGGGATAAACTTTAAACTTCTGATTTGGCATGATCGTGGCTAGCGCCGTAATGGATCAGCCGTATTGGAAAGGGGTCTTTACCATGAGAATGGGTTGATCTAAGCTTTTCCCGGTCTAGGGATCGCCTTATATAGTTTGGCAAGGTCAGATCGGCGAGTTTACCGCCGATCAAACACCTCATATCCTCTAGATTCATGCTATTTACATTAGATTCACTTATTGCTATCATCTTGCTCTGTTTATTGATCATTTCTCTGTTTTTTTGTGTGTTTGAATTCTGTTTTATTTTGTCTTGTAGCTTATTTTGTCATATTGCCTAGATTGCAAGCTCACTAGAAAACATAGCCTATCTTTGTGACAGATTGATAGGTTGCCTGGACTAGGAACTAGTAGTAGACAGGTTGATTACAAGTAAGTACTGAGTATTGGTTCGACATCCCACCTACTTACCACTATGCTTCAATGATTTGATCTCTTAGGTGTAAAACCTTGTTATCAAATTGGCGCCGTTGCCAAATCAGTTTTTGCTTGTTTTAATTTATAATTTGCTAGTCTTAGGATCAGGTTTGATGTCATTACTATTAAAACTTGTCTGTGTTTCACTTAGCTTGGATCTCTAAAGACCAAGCTCAAGTCCTATTGACGAGTCGTTGTTTTTGTCCTTGCAGGCCTCGCAGGTATTCCTCGATAGTCTGACGCGAGGGCATCAGAAACAACCCAACCTCAGCATCTGAACTCGTTCCCAGAACCTGAGTTCAAGGACCTTTGTATTTCTTGTCCCCTATCCTCGATATGGCTACATCATCAGCTGACGAGTACATTGATCAGGACACCTTCGACACTCTTGATGAGACATAACCACGAACGATAGGAGCAGCGGATGAACCAAAGATATCCTATCGGACGGTATGGAATGACTCCAACGCCTGTGCTGAACCAGACCTTTGAGATAAAAGGAAGCCTCATTGCTATGGTCCAACAAGTCAAGTTTCATGGACTTTAATGTGAGGATCCTCTTGCACACCTTGATGAGTTTGAAAGGTTGTGGAGCACTACCCAAATAGACGGATTGAGCAATGATGCACTCAGATTGCGGCTATTTCTGTTTTCACTCGCAGAGAAAGCATAGAATTGGGAGAAAAATCTACCTCCGGGTCGGATCACTTCTTGGGCCGAGTGCAAGAAGGCATTCTTGAATAAGTTTTACTCGCCTTCCCGCACAATCAAATTACGCACTGCAATCTTTCGTTTCACTCAAAAGTACTCTGAGAGTTTCCCACATGCATGGGAATGATTCAAAGACTATGTTGCTTAATGCCCTCACCATGGATACACAACTGAGCCCTTACTCAGCACTTTCTAACGAGGGATCAGATCGAGGTATCGAACGTTGCCAGACACGGCGAGCAACGGGAACTTTATGCACAAGGACATCACTGCTGGATGGGAACTTATTGGCAACCTCGCTCAAGCTCAAGAACAGTACAATGAGGGTGATGCACACAGTGGAGCCTACTCTACGGACTCAGCCACACTGAGCAAGGATGAAATCCGTATTATGAATGCTAAGATGAACTGTTTGTTGCGTAATAAACCAAAACACGTACCAACCAAAGAAGCGGCGCGAGTGGAAGAGGTCAGTCTCTTGGAACAAACACCTTCGCCGCCTGTCTCCCAACCGGCCATAGTGGACATGTTGCAAGCAATTTTGTAAGGACAGCAACGTGCAGCCGGCGAGCTCACTGAAAAGTTCTATGAGATCAACAACCTCTACACAAATCTTCATGATATGCTCTGGGACATGAATGCACGCCTGCAACAAGTAGAATAGAAACAAGCTACATGCCTACCCACTCAGACTTTACACTCTGCCCTCGCATGCCCGCCTTGCCCAACCAACAAGGACCCGAACAGTTTTCCTTTACTCCTCTCGGCACAGAAGGTGAGCTGTACTAACACAGAGGCTGCTTATACTGGGGATAGTATAGTCGATAAAGGGGGGGTAATTCTCAAACACAGATCACTAATCAGCTCACGTCACCTTCAACCCTCGACGGTTTGCCTTGCAGTAAATCCAAACAAGGACAGAACGCTCCAAACCTCGCCATCACCATAACCGAGGATACTCAGCGAGTTAACCCGCTCCCACATGTTCGTCCTCGTTTACCTTTTCCAAAGAGCCATAAAGAGTGCATTGCTGAGAAATATAAGACTCAACTCTTCAAGCAGATTAAAGACATTGAGTACCCAATCCCATTGGTTGATGCCTTTAAGTTAATGCCACCATATCATAAATTCCTCAAGGACTCAGTAAGGGAGAATACCAAGGAGATTGAAGAAGAAGTGATTCTAACACATGAGATTAGTGCAATTATCCTAAGGATGGAAGCGTCCAAGAAATTAGCCGACCCCGGTACCTTTACTATCCCGTGCTCTCTTGGAATGATATCCTTCAACAGTTGTTTGTGTGATTTAGGAGTCTCGATAAGCCTCATGCCTCTTTCGGTTGCAAAAAGGTTGGGGTTTGGGATGTTTAAAGCATGCAAAATCTCATTGATACTTGCCGGCCAATCTAGGAGGATACCACATGGGATGCTTGAAGATTTGCCAATTAACGTGGGAGGAATAAAAGTCCAACTAACTTTGTTGTACTGGAGATGGATCAAGAACCAAAAGACCCTTTGATCTTTGGTAGACCCTTCTTGGCCACAGCCGGAGCTTTGGTCGATGTGAGAAATGGAACCATAGAGCTTAACTTGGGAAAGGACATCAAAATGAAGTTCCACATAGAGAGTGTATTACGGAAACCCACTATTGACAATCAGGCATTTTGGATCTAAGAGACAGATGACCTTGAAAATGAGTTGCTTGAGGAGTTGCTTAGTAAAGATCAATTGCAAGTGGCATTAACCGCACCAATCCGAGATAAGCACTTATGGGTTGAATCGGAACTCTATAAGGCACTCTTGGATACTTATCAACCGCAAAGAAGTGCAGTTGTGATTGAAGAGCTAGTGGAATCGGGAGACAAGGATAAGCAAGCAAGAGGGCTGGTCCAAACCCTCTCAACAACCCATGGATTAGCTAAAAACTCGGTCATGCACCTCGCTACTAATGGTACCGAGAAGAGCCTCGAGGGAACCCAAGATGATTTGTCCGAGCTTAAGGCACCAAAAGTGGAGCTGAAGACACTTCTCGCAGGGCTAAGGTACGCTTTCTTAGGACCCAATTTTACATATCCTGTGATTGGTTAATGACACCCTGAATGATGATGAGCTTGAAATGTTGCTATCCGAACTCAAACGATTTAGAAGAGCCATAGGGTATTCTCTTAATGATATTAAAGGAGTCTCACCTAGCTTTTGTGTACATAGAATTCACTTAGAAGATGAATCTCACTCTAGTGTAGAGCCCCAAAGAAGACTGAACCCGAACCTTAAAGAAGTTATGAAAAAGGAAATCTTTAAATTGCTTGATGCGGATGTAATCTATCCCATCTTTGATAGCAAATGGGTCTCACCGGTTCATTGTGTCCCTAAAAAGGGAGGTATCACTGTGGTAAAAAATGATAAAAACGAAATGATACCAACTAGAACTATAACGGGGCATAGGATGTGTATAGATTATAGACGGCTTAACTCATCTACTAGGAAGGATCAGTTCCCATTGCCTTTCATTGATCAAATGGTATAACGTTTAGCCAATCATAAATTTTATTGCTTTTTAGATGGGTATAGTGGATTCTTTCAGATCCCTATACATCCACATGATAAAGAGAAAACGACCTTTACTTGCCCTTATAGAACTTTTTCTTATAAACGTATGCCATTTGGGCTTTGTAATGTTCCCACAACTTTTCAACGTTGCATGATGTCCATATTCTCAAATTTAATCGAGGAGATGGTGGAAGTCTTTATGGACGATTTCTCCGTCTATGGCTCCTCCTTCTCCTCTTGTTTGTCAAATCTATGCAGGGTATTGAGCAGGTGCGTAGAGACCAACTTGGTACTTAATTGGGATAAATGTCACTTCATGGTCAAGGAAGGGATCGTTTTCGGACACAAGATTTCTGAGAAAGGGATTGAGGTTGATCAAGCTAAGATAGATGTTATAGTTCAATTACAACCTCCAAAGACAATGAAAGAGATTAGAAGCTTCTTGGGTCATGCTGGTTTCTATAGGAGGTTCATCAAGGATTTCTCAAAAATAGCTCGGCCACTCACTCGCTTGTTATGCAAAGAGGTGGAGTTCTCATTCGATGAAGAGTGTATGGAAGCTTTTAAGACTATCAAGTCAGCTCTTGTCTCAGCACCCATAGTCCAAGCACCAGACTGGAGTTTACCAATCGAAATCATGTGCGACGCCAGAGACTATGCGGTAGGAGCGGTTCTTAGATAGAAGAAAGATAAGAAATTAAATGTCATCTACTACGCGAGTAGGACACTTGACAATGCCCAAGTTAAGTATGCAACAACGGAGAAAGAGCTGCTGACTGTAGTCTTTGCATTTGAGAAATTCAGATCCTATTTAGTTGGCTCTAAGGTTATTGTCCACACTGACCATGCAGCTTTGAAATACCTCATGAAGAAGAAGGATGCCAAGCCGAGGCTCCTCAGATGGATACTCCTCGTCCAAGAGTTTGATATGGAAATAGTGGATAAACCAGGCATAGAGAATGGAGTAGCCGATCACCTATCCCGAATGATGATAGAAGATTCAGTGCTAATAAACGATTATATGCCATAAGAACAGGTGATGGCAATTCAAACTTCCAAACAGAAACGGAAGGGAAACTCCTCGCAGTCACAACTCGCATTTGTAGGCACCGAGGAGTGACAGGTTGACCAGAATGGAGAATTTTTACGAAAAAGGCAGTTTGCAGGGTCAGCACTGCCCCGGTATGCTGACTTGGTAAATTATCTAGTGGTAGGAGAGTTACCTACGAGTTTGGAAGGGTATCAAAAGAAGAAGTTCTTCAGAGATGTAAACCACTACCTTTGGGATGAACCGTATCCATACAAGCGAGGGTCGGATGGTGTGTTTAGATGATGTACAGCTGAGGAGGAAGTGTTGGGAATGTCTTGAAATCATTCGTACTTTCTTTTACAAAGTCGTACAATCGAGTATTCGATATTGTATAATATTTGGTGGTTATAATGTTTTGCTAGAAATCAATTATAATCTATAGATTAAGAATCTATTACTAATATTATATGATCCTATAGGGTCACACACCTAAGCAAATTGGATCAAAATATATTTATATTTAGGGACACATATATTAGATATATGTTTACGTTACACACATAAAAGCATAAGTGTTATCTTTTATTATGTCTTGGGCTTAAGCATATTAACCAGACTAGATGACATGTTTATATTGGGCTTAAGCCCATCTTGCTAAACCTAATGGGATTAGGTTATGTGTGTTATTATAAAAGCATAAGAAACGTTAGACGTTACTTTGAGTGAGAAAACACACACGACACAACAACCCTAAGAGAAGGAGATTTGATCTCAAACGGCACTAGCATCCCGTTCCTGATCCAGTTTGTGTGCGTATGGATACCGATAGAGACACTACGTTTGAAGTGCTAATAGAATCTCGATTCTATCAACTAATTCCGCTGCAAAACAATAAGGTATACCCTAAACTTTAAGATCTAATTGTAATTCAGAATTTGCATGGGATCCTGTTTGATTTGTTCTAGTAAATTGTTTGATGTTACAAATTCTAGTTCGTTTTCCTTCAGTGGTATCAGAGCATACATGTGTAATTTTGAAATTGGATCTAGTTTAATCTATACTTTGATATAGTAATTAATCTGAAAATTTCTCGGTTAAATAATTAATCGGTGTTCATAAAAGTATGATTCGTTTTATGTTCGTCATTCGGGGCGTTAATCATATTCGCATCTTCTCATAGCGAATAATATTGCTCTTAACCTGATAATTATGTTGTATGATGATTTTCGTATTAACTGTGTGATTACTAACAAGTTGAATTTGATTCTCTTCATTTGATAATTAGGCATATGATATCCCCAAGTTTGCTTTTCGCACAAGATTTTGGAATTAGCATAAAATGATTTCATTAGAAAACTTGCATAATTATATGAAAAGGTTTTCGGCTGGGTTTACCTTAGCCGCAATTGTTGACAAAATCAATTGGTTGATTAATTTGTTAACTTTAATTAAGCGTAAGGGTTTTATTTCGAATAAAACCTATATTTGATTTAAGATAAATGAATAAATAATTAAATAGATTTTAAATTAAATTAAATTATTTTAATTATTTATAATCCAGTATAATACAAAAGAGATGTATTAGTTATATTTATTTTACATATGATGTGAATTTAAATATAAATATAAATTAGATTAAATTAATTCCCCAATTAATATCAAGTATTTTGATGCCTATCCAATCTAATCAACTATTGAAACTTGTTTTGTTGTATGGTTGGCTTGCTCAGCAAAGAATCTACAATTAAATAAATAAGATAGATAGAAACGGTTTCTATACATGAAAGTTTGGTTTACTTGACTAAGCTATCAAAACAGTTTTGGGCTTAGAGGCATATGTTAGATTTAACAAAAGATGTTATCTAACAACCAAGAATTATATAAGATATAATTAACAAAGTGTTGTTTACCTAAATAATAGATATTCGGGAGATGAGCCAAAGCTCACTTGAATTCTAGTGAAATATGGATCTTGGATCATTATATTCATTTTGAGGATAATATTGTTTTGAATATAATGTGAGTTTTCTTAATTGTTGAGATTTCTCGTACCTATGAACATCATATTAAGATTTGCTAATCTTGTGTATAGCAATGTCAACTCCTCACAGTTCATGGCTCATTCGGATCTGTCCTTGAGAAGGACAAATTGAATGGATCGAACTTCCTTGAATGGTATCGAAACTTGAGAATTGTTCTCAAGCAAGAGAAAAAGGACTATGTCCTTGAAAAGATTCTCTGTGAAAAACCTAAGACCAATGCTCCACATGCTGAGAGAAATGCTTATGAGAAGCATGTCAGTGATATGGTCGATGTGTGTTGTCTCATGTTGGCGACCATGAACTCGGACTTGCAAAAGCAATATGAGAACGTGGATTCACCAATTGACATGATCACTAGCCTGAAAGGTATGTTTCAGGAGAAAGCACGAACTGAGAGATACCAAACGGTTAAGGCTCTTATTGAGTGTAAGCTGCCAAAGGATAGTCTAGTTAGTCCTCATGTCATTAAG
>OVBA01001749.1:0-40375 GCA_900406435.1 Lepidium aucheri | reverse complement strand
ATAATTATATTTTTATCAGAAAACATATATTCATATTTTTATCATACATTCTAATATTAAAATTCTGTTATTAATATTTTATAAGAATAATCGACTTTAATAAAAAAATAGAAATAATTATATTTATTTATTATAATTATAAAATCTTATTATATAAAGTAAGTTTTCTCAAAGTTAGTAATTAACAAGATTCTTACACGTGTCAAATCCAACTATCAGAATTTTTTTGCTAATATATTCAAAATAATTAAAAAAAGATAATCATATCTTTATCACAAAAAATATATTCATATCTTTAACATATATATTCTAATCTTAAAATTATGTTGTTAATATTTTATAATAAAATTCGAATTCAATTAAAAAATTAAAAAAAAGGATAATTATATTTTATCACAAAACATATATTCATATTTTTATCATCCATTCTAATATTAAAATTCTATTATTAATATTTTATAAGAATAATCGAATTTAATAAAAAATAGAAATAATTTTATTTATTTATTATAATTATAAAATAAATATTATATATAGATAACTTTTATTATATAAATTAGAATGTTTTAAACTTACTTATTAACAGGATTGTTCCACGTATCAGATCCAACGATCAATTTTTTTCTGCATTTATATTTTAAAAAATAAGAAGATAAATATACTTTAAAATATATTTTTAAATATTTATCTTTATCACAAAATATGTATCTCTATCCACAATCTTAAAATAAAAAGGTTTATAAATAATTATTTTTAATTATAAATATAAAAAATTCATATATATTTATTTCATACTAAGTGTAAAATTAAATAATGTTATATTTCAAAAATAATTATAAAACGAATTTTCATTTAAAAAAATATTTTTATATTTTTAACAATGGAATCCTAAAAGAATATAATTATTAACAAACAATGTAAATTTTAATATATATGTATATTCTTAAGAATCAATTCTCACAATTAAAAATAAGAAAAACAAATAATAATTTTCTCGATAATTCTAAATTTTATTATATAAAATAGAACGTCTCAAAGTTACTCATTAACAGAATTGTTCCACGTGTGAGATCTAACGATCAATATTTTTTTGTCTTTATATATTAAGAAAAATATACTTTAAAATAAAATTTTCCAAATATTTATCTTTATCACAAAATATTTATCTCTATCCACAATTCAAATATAAAAATGAATGTAAAATTTTATTTTTATTTATAATCTAATATTAAAGTATTCTTAAATATTTATTTTATACTAAGTATAAAATTTAATAATATTATATTTAAAAAATAATTAAAAAAATATTGAATATGAAAATATCTTTATATTCTTAAAGATAAAATCATAAGAAGATATAATTATCAAAATAAACAATGTAAAATTTAATGTATGTATATTCTTTAAAACAAATATTCTCACAATAAAAATAAGAAAAACAAATTATAAATTTCTCTTTATCTCTCAATAATTCTAATTTTATAATCATAAAACTTTTACAGGAGAAAAAAATTATAAAAAAGGAAATTAAGATTAAAAAATTAAATTTTTTATTAACAAAATTTGTATTACTAAATATCAATATATAAAACAATTTTTAAGAAAAAATACAATATTGAAATGGAATTCAAAAGTTTTAAATATTTTTTTCTTCAAGTAACAATAATTTTTTATTTTATTTTATAAATAATGAAAATATTTTTTAAAAGATTAAATCTTAACAGAAAATATTTCAAATCTTAAAAATAATTATTCAATAGAAATTGAAATTTTTTAAAATAAAAATATTTTTGTTCTCAACAGATTAATAATTGTCCATATCTTATATTTTTTATATATATTGATAAACACTTATTTTAACTATATACGTGTTTGTTTATTGATGCAACCAATAGCAAAATATGTTTGAAAACTCTTAAGAGACCTAATAAATAAGTAATGTTTTCATAATTTTATATTTAAAAATTTATTTTATATAGTATGGTTCTCAAGCTTACTAATTAAAAAGTTTCTCCCACGTGTCAAATCCACCAATCACAAATTTTTTCGTAATTATATATTAAAATTAAAAATAAAATATATTTTAAAAATATATTTATCTCCGTCAAGAAATATTATCTTTATTTAAAATCCAAACACAAAAAAAACTGTAAAATAAATATAAGTTCAATCATTCTCTTACTAATTATAAAATAAAATGAAACTACTATATAAAGTATGGTTTCTCAAAGTTATTAATTAACATGATTCTTCCAAGTGTCAAATCCAATAATCAGAAATATTTTTCTTATTTTATATTTAGAATAAAATAAAATATATTTAAAAAGATATTTATTTCCGTCAAGAAAGATTATAAATAATTATCCTTTTTCATAATTATAAAATCCTATTCTAGAGTTGGCTTCAAAACTTTATAATCAATAGAATGCTTCCACATGTCAAATTCAACGAAATCTTATAATATCCTATTATATATCTTATTATATAAAGTTGGATTTCAAAAGTTAGTTATCAACGAAATTATTCCACATGCCAAAATAAATACTATTATATAAATTTGGGTTTCAAAAGTTTCTAATCTACGGGATGCTTCCACATGTCAAATCTAATGATTTAAAATTTTGCAGTATCATATACTATAAAATCGGGTTTTAAAGTTAGTATTCAACAGAATTGTTCCACATGTCAAATTCAATTATTCAAAATTATGCACTATCCTATTATATAAAGTTGGGTTTCAAAAGTTAGTTATCAACAAAATTATTCCATATGCCAAATCCAATACTATTATATAAAGTTGGATTTCAAAAGTTTCTAATTAACATGATGCTTCCACATGTCAAATCTAACAATTTATTATTTTACAGTATCATATTATACAAAGTTAGGTTTTAAAAGATAGTCTTCAATGAAATTCTTCAACATGTCAAATCTAACAATTCAAAATTTTACATCATTATCTTATTATATAAAGTTAGGTTGCAAAAATTAGTTATCAACATGATTATTCCACATGTCAAATCAGTACTTTAAAATTTTACAGTATCATAGTATATAAAATTGGGTTTCAAATCCTATTATATAAAGTTGATTCTAAAAAATTACTAATCAACGAGATTCTTATATATTATCTAAAATACAATAAGTATATATATATATATGTGCGTGTAAATTTCAGAAAACTCGTGCATCGCACGGGTCCATATCTAGTTATGATATATTTGATATGTTCCTCCCAATAGGTGGCATCCTCCGCATGATCTTCTTCTTCTAATACTCCACACCATGTTTTGCAGGTTTTCATTACTTTGTTTCCCCCAACAAACGGCTTCTGTTGTGGGTTTATGTGCTCAACTATCGAACTCACATAATATAGAATCACACGAACTCTTACAATAAAATCTTTAAAATCACTTTAACAATTGTTTTTATTTTTTTTTAAATCAACTAAAATCATACCAAATACTTTAAAGAATCTCCTAAAATCTTTCCAAAAATCTATTAAAATTTAAATCTTATCAAATTCCTTAGAATTCTACTTTCAATACATCCCTAAATCTTGGGAATCTCTAAATCTTGTCTTTTTTCTCACAACTTACAAGTTATTAATCTAGGTAGGTTTTTATCGATCTTACTTTTAACCGTGTTTTTATCTAATAGTCAAACATCATATTTATTTGGATATGTTTTCAATTTTAAATCTAGAATTCTGTTATTAGATTCTTTTAAAAAAATTCAAATATCATAATATATATAATAGTACTAGTTCATATCATTTATCTTATAGTATAAATCAGCTCAACATAAACTCACATTTTGAAACTCATTTAATAAATAGGTTGAACTGATTTTTTTTTGTCAATCTTATTCATTCTTTCTAACACTAATAGGATCGATAGAGTCTGATCTATAGCCAAATTATTTTCACTAGAGTTGGCGAGATTTGAACTGACTACCTCGTACCAAGGTATATCAGAGGCAAGCCAATTGAACCATTGTTTATTAGTAGATTGAACTGATTAGCTCATTAAATATCCAAACTCATAGCAAGCTGAGCTGAAATCATGATGACAATCCAAGTGAATGGTATCACCAATTTTCTTTTTGTCAACGACAATATTAATATTGGGCTACAATGACCGGTCTATTAACCAGATTCTTACATAAATCTTGTAAGTGGTACGACTTGATCCCTGGTGGTGCATGTGCAACTGCTTATACTTACCACTAGACTAGAGACCAAAGTATCACGATCTTAAATTTGTAAAACTTGTATAATTTTGTAACATCTCTTAAAATTTCTCTAAAAATAATAGCAGCATAAACCATAGGTTAAGAAGCAGGTCTTTAATTCAGGAATCAAGATCAATCCGTTTAATATATTTGCTTTACCAGCTTTAATAGTCTTTAAATCAGGAATCAAATCAAACCGCTTTATTTAATTGGTTTAATCCATTTGGTTTAGCAGCCTCCCTCAATGGTCTTGGTTCGACTAGGCCACGCTTAATTCACAGCTAAGTTGACGATTCCAGTCCAAAATTCTTGAAAATGAAAAAAAAAAATCTGAAATCAAACTGTGAAACTACAAGAGATTTTTAGATTCTTCGGAGAGAAGAGAAACAGAGAGTAAGAATTTCAGGATTTGGAACGAGGTTGAAGATGATCGGTATGTGTTAGATTCAGTGATCAGGATTTGTGAAGACCATGGATAAGGAAACGGAGATTCTCTGCCGTCTCGCGGCGAACCACCTTCACCTTGCTCAGTTTGAGCCGTTAAAGGCTACGCTTCTCGCCCTCAGGGTTCGTAACCCAGACCTCGCACTCACGATTCTTCAAACAATCGTCTCTGACGCTGGAAGATTCGAGAATGTCCTCTGGTCACGCTCTTGCCCTTCCCCTTCTCTTCTCTCGTTCCTCTCGACGATTGAACTTCTAAGATTTGAAAATCCTACCGCGCCTTGGGGATTTGATTCGGAAACTATAAGTTTGCGAACGGACTTTTTGTTAATGGTCCAGGTTTTGATCGATCGTGTGACAGAAAGGATTAAGGAAGATAAGAGGGTCGAATTGGAGAGTGAGAGTGGGGAGGTAGAAGAGAAGAGAGACGAAAATGAAGGTTTAGGAAATTGTCTACGGGTTTTGCAAGGTGTTTTGGAGTTAGGTGTGGAAAGATTAAAATTTAATGTTGATACAAGTAGTAGTGAAGAAAGTAACAAAATTGAGGAAGATGCTGTTGTGTCTTTGAGGAGCATAGTATTGGACTACTCTGATGTTTTTGATGCTTTATGCTCTAATATACAGAGACAACTTATGGGTTGCGAGAGTTATGACACATGTTTGGTAGAGGAAGTTCAGGGAGAAGATCAAAGAACAAAAAGAAACGACGTGACGAGCATTGGCTCTCAAGAGCCAAATAAGAATAACGTGTTTGCTTTGATACAGAGAAATGTTCAATTAGCACAATTGGATGCTATGAGAACAAAGTTGGATGAAGGGGATGAGCGTGGGGCAGCTGATCGTATACGTTATCTTCACCTTGATTATGGAGTAGAGAAAGAGAATTATCAGTATGTGCTTGATTTATACAGTCCGCAAATACATAACGTTTTATATTGCTTACAGAAGTCTGAGGTTTTTAGATTATTTGGTTGCATTATTTGTCATGATTGTTCCTTTGTCATTAACTTTTCCATTTGTTGGCTTAAATGTGTTTGCAAAGGTATATACAAAGCAGGAAAAAGCGTTGATCACATTCTTTCCTGCTGTTTGTTTATATACTGATTCATTTCCTGTTCCTTAGATCCCGTTAGTAAAACTAAATCCTTTAATTATCTTCAGTAGTCTGAATGTGGGAGAACACATGTTAGCAGAAATACTATTTTCGTTTTCGTTTTTCTTTCACAGGCAGAGGCCACTGTGGTTGTTTGGTTGGAATTTTGCTATAAATTTAGACTGACATCTGTTAATGGGTTAAAATAATTTTCAGAGTACTGATATGTATAGCTGGAATTGTGCTATAAATTTCCCAACATTGTTCCTTTTTCTGGAACAAATTTCATGTGTGGTGTCTTATTTAAGACATCAATAGAGATTTAGGTGTATCTATTTGAGTAAATTTAGACTTTTGGAGAACCATGACTTAGCGCAGGAGTTCAAGTCTACACTCAGGACCAAAAAATCAAAAGAGAAGCATTATAAAGATTGCTTGTTAGGATAGAGCATTTGGTGTTCATATATTTCCATAGGAAAAACTCAAACATTGAAAATTGTTCATATAATACTCAAAAGGGAACCCTTATAATGAATATATAGATCTATGGCATTGCATTATCAATTCCATTCTGTGCTTCAATTTGTCTACCTGATCTGCTGCAATTATTTCTTCCATATTTAAGAATAGAACCCTCACTTCAATTATACTGTTTTCTTCTTTTCTGATAGTGCTATTCTCAAAGCTCTCCTGTCAAGAGTTATGGAGAATATAAATGAATATGGGGACTCCTGGTACATGGTGCGCCAGGATGTGCTGTTTATCTATAAAGAAGCTCTCTCATCAAATTGCGGAGAACTTGTTCAAATGATCCAGGTTATTATAATTTTCATAAAAACTGATCTAGGTGATCATTCTCACTGAAAAAGAAGTTTTCACATTAAAAAAACAATTACTGTCTACATATTGCTGACCTGAAAAGAAAAAGATAAGTTGCTCACAGATCCTGCTAATATGCACAATTTCTACATATTCGTTGTGGTTAGGAAATTAGAACCATTTGTTTTAGATTATATCTTGTCCATGCCTTCGAAGCTTGTACATGTAGTTCGCATTGTTCTTCTATATAATTTGTGAATATTGACCTGGAGGTAGTTAGTTTTGTGGTTGACTTGGGTTTGAAGGTAGGCTTGTATGTGCATGTTGGAATATTTGTATGCTTAGTTTTTGTTAAGTTAATCTTGGACTATCAGCTATTATGTGATTTATAATCTTTTCCAGGGTATTCAAGATGATATGCTCCTCCCAGATGGCCAGATACATTTATCTCTTGACAATGAAAAAATTCCATTCCCTCTCGAGTATTTCCAACGATATCTTGTAGACTTGAAATCTGAGAGAAATATCGAGGAAAAAAGTTCCCTTATGAGCAGGGCAATTAATTCTTGCCTCAGAGATATGTATCATCATGCTCGCATTTCTGGATCACATGTGCTTGAGTGTGTGATGTGTGCTGCTCTGTCTTTCGTAAAGAAAGAGAAGCTTCAGGAAGCTAATGATGTAGGTTGAATATAATACAGTTACATATATTCGTACTCATTATGCTAGGGCAGTGTCATTGATTTTAGACTTCTCATTTTTTTCATTGGGATCTCTAAGCCTCTTCTGCTCATATGTTACAGATTCTTACTTTGTTTCCCCGACTGCGCCCATTAGTAGCTTCCATGGGTTGGGATCTGTTGCCTGGAAAAACTGCAGTGCGTAAAAAATTGATGCGGCTACTTTGGACTAGTAACTCGCAAGCAGTTCGACTAGAAGAATCTTTCCTTTATGGAAACGAGTCAGATGAAGTAATTTTTCTCTTTCTTATAAATTGTTATTTGTTTCTATTATTTTTAGAAGATGACAGTGAAAGCCTAACAGGACTCAATGATCTGAGCAGAAATCTTGTGTGGAACATCTCTGCGATACATTGTGCTATCAACTGGATCTTGCTTCTTTCTCTGCTTCTGTAAATTCTGGTAAATCATGGACTCCAAAGGCATCTTTCTTGATGCATGATAATAAGTCGTCTGAGCATGATGATGCTGAGGTGGATCCTTTTGTTGAAAATCTTGTGTTGGAAAGGCTGTCAGCGCAAAGTCCACTTCGGGTAAGGTTTTCTTAAACCATTTGCTCTACATAGGATATGTTTGGCTGTCCCCCACAGGATAAGTTCTATGAAATAATCTGTACAAATGAATATCTCTAAGCTACAGCTAGAGTTAGTATTATCGTTAAATATTTTCATTAGGTATCATGCCGGCTAAATTCATAGGCTTACTTAAGGAATGGTGTCTCGTAGGGAAGGCATAAATTAAGTAAGAAGATAAATTAATAACATGAGGAGAATGCAGCGTATGTTATCATGGTTTATCAGTGATCTAATTAATCAGTAATAGTTAGTGCCATACATGTCCATTTTGAATTTATATATATTTGTTTCGTAAGAGTTTGTTATATTGTTACCAAGCAAGAACATGAATGAGCTGCATAGTTAGCAAGCTGCATAAACAAGCTTTCCTTTTGATAAATTTTAATATTCTACTAGTTTTTTCTTTGAGCTTTTGGAGAAATTAATATACATAGCTGTTTCCTGAATGATAATATCACTTTTCATTTTATCCTATTGACTTTTTGTACGGTATCATAGATTACGAACCACTTTGGGAAGGACAATGACATTGTTATCAGTTTCACATAATGTAAATCTAAATTTTCTTTTTGAGATCTTTCCACTGAATGTATAATTTTTCTTTGGGACATGTATGTCAAACCACTATTTATGTATTAGGAGAAGTTGTATCATGTCTATGTTTTTTTTGTGTAGGTTACTTTCACAAAAAAGAATTTACCTCTCTCTTATCCCCTTTTCTTCTCTTTTTTTTTAGTATTCTTTTCGTCATTTTCCAAGCTATGTGAAACCTTGCCAACTACGTGCTGGTATATCATGCACTGTGGCAGTGGCATGTGTTTTCTCTTGGTATGCTCATTTAAAAATGTCTCTGTTCGGTTAAATGGTAGTGGTACTATCATGAATGGGCTCAGTGCAGTACAATTTGTTGGTGCTCTTTATTCCGAAGAAGTTTTAATGGTGTACCATCATTATATGTAGGTACTGTTTGACGTTGTTCCAGGCTTAAAATTCCAAGAGGCTATTTCACTGATTAGTATGCAACCTATTGCGTCGACTGCAGAAGCCTGGAAGAGGTTAGTTCAATAAAACTTAATACAGCTATGTTGTATACAAATACTTCAATCAGTGTACTCTCTTACTTTATTAAATAGATGTATCAGTGTTTGGATATAGAACTTTTCCCTTCACAAAAACTGTTGCATTAGCACGCTGCTTTTGGTCTGTTTGTTTATTAAGATGCGATGTTTTTGTAGGAATGTTTTGTGCATTCTTAAATGCACTTACAATTTCGTTTTTCTTTGGTGAGTCGTTTGTAGTTGATTGTCTTACTTTTGATATGTTTGTATGATTGTAGGATACAAGATATTGAACTGATGCATATGCGTTATGCTTTGGAAGCTATCGTTTTAGCACTAGGTGCAATGGAAGAGGCCATGAAAGACGAGACAGATGCTAGTCATCGAGTGGTATTTTACTATTTAAAAGACCTCACGAACCATTTGGAGGCCATTAAAAATGTGCCGCGCAAGGTAACACAGCTACCTGTATACATTGATTAATTTATAGGATGCTGGGGCTCTTTTATTAATTTTTTGTTAATACCATGTCGGGAAAAATGGAATTGAATATGATTTACTAGTAATACAGAAACGTATAATATGCCTCACACTATATCTTCACACAGTGATTTTAGATTTTTCCAATGTCTTAGAGTTTACATGTTTTTGACATGAGTTCACTTTTGTTTCAGATTATGATGGTGAACATAATTATTTCACTCTTACATATTGATGATATCCGACTCAGTTCTACACAAGGTTTCTCATCTGAGTGTTTTCCTGAAAAAAGTAATATGCCTAGTTTGGATCTTGGCGATCTTTCTACAGAAGGGGAAAGAGAAATTGTTATATCTTTCACAAGACAGCTACTTAATGTTTTACGCCGCAATCTTCCATCACATCTGATTGAACAAGAGTGTCAGCTGGATGGTAATTACAGTGCAGATGGAAGACAGGCTTTAGAATGGAGAGTATCTATGTCTAAGCGTTTCATTGAAGATTGTGAATGGCGGTTGTCTATTATGCAGCACCTTCTGCCACTTTCTGAACGCCAGTGGGGTTTAAAGGATGTTTTGAGTGTCCTAAGAGCAGCCCCTGCAAAACTGCTTAACCTGTGAGTTTATTTTTTAGTAGTTGGTAATTTAAATTTTAGTCACCAAGGTTAAATTGTCAGTCCTGTTACTGTTTCTTGAATTTTGACATCCAAAATGTTAGATGACCGGATATAAGTTCAAAATATGGAAAAATTAAGTAATCAACTCATTGTTCTTTGCGTTGCTTATTAAATTCATGTTGTCTAAACTATTTTATCTAGGGTCAGTGTATATATGTGTATCCCAATTCTAGATAGTTGTTCGGCTTGCTGAGCTGTGCAACCTGTGTGATGAGAGGACTCAAAACTTAAAGGTCTGAACTTTGATTTTCACTGGAGGTCTCTGGGGAAGTTGCTTTTCTTGTAAGAAGCTTAAGTGCTATCTGCATTTTTTATCACCTGAAGATGTTGCTAAAGAACAAGTGTTCTAGTTGTGGTGATGACATAGTTTATAAGTGTTACTTTGCTTTACGGTGCAACACTGTTATGTATATGATTACTTTTTAATTGTTCCCGTTTCTGTCTCTGCCAGAGTTCCCTAATTTGAATTGTCTTGAGTTATACTTTGCTTCCTCATACCACTTGTCTATAACATTAACTCATTCTGCAGCTGTATGCAAAGAGCTAAGTATGACATTGGAGAACAGGCAGTTCATCGGTTTGCATTATCAGCAGAGGACAAAGCTACTCTTGAATTAACTGAATGGGTGGACAATGCCTTCAAAAGAACACTGGTATCTTTCCTAATATCATATCACAGTGCTTGCACATATATATATATATATCACCATATATTCTCTACAACACACATAAAGGGACTGAAGTGTTCTGATCTGAGACCACTTTCTGATACTATTCCTGTGTTCCTGTTGTAGGTCGTAAGGGATGCATCTTGTTTATTGTTCATAGGATGTTTTCTTACGTCACTGAATTGAACTACTGTTCTGTTTAAATTCTATCGGATGTTATTTCGTAGGATTAGTCACTAGTGGATAACCTTGATTCGTGACGGAGGTTATTTACCTCTATTTATATTTCTTACTATTTTCAGGTAGAAGATGTGATGTCTCGTACTGCTGAAGGAGCATCTGCCGTGCAAGATATAGATTTTCGTTCTTTAGGTTCTCAACTGACTCCACTGGCTGTGGTAAGTCCATGCCCCTATAATTCTTTTCACTAATCTTAAAATTGTTCTATTAGATAGTTACAGGATTATTCTGCAATCATTTGCCTTACCCTTTACTAAGCACGTTTTAAATTCGCTTTATGTGATGCCAGATTCTACTCTGTATAGATGCAGCTGCTTCTTCTGCGAAGTCTCCAACAATTTCCAAACAACTTTTGGATAAGGCAAGCAGTGTTCTTGATTTTGATATACTATAATTTGCTTCTTAGACAGTAACGTTTTGGTTACCTTTAACTTGGTCTATAAATAGTAACGTACGTGGTCTCTGTTCTCAGTTCCCATATTTTCTTTTTGTAATCTTCAATCTCTTTGCATTCTCGGCATATTTTACCTTGGTGAAGTGCATTTTGGTAGTCATGTTTATAATACATCTTTATACATTTATGTATTGCATTTTAGACTAAGCAAGCAAGCTTTGGGGATGATATTTTCAGTCAAAGTTGAGGCATGGTTTGATAGATAGTTGGACAGTGTATTGTGTTAACAGATATTGTGTGGTTAATATGTGTTTTAAATTCTTAAAAGCGATGCTGTTCCATTGGATTCAAAGATTAAAAAAGTATACTTCTGGTGTTTCTAAGTAGGTTTCACTTTGTGCGCAGTCTCAAGTTATGTTATCGGAGCTTTATCCTGGAGGATCTCCAAAGGAGGGGTTCACTTACTGGGATCAGGTCCACGAAATTGCAATAATCTCTGTATTGCGAAGGATCTTAAAGCGTCTGCAGGAATTCCTTGAACAGGTCAGTCTTCAAGTTTGCATAAACGTTACAATTTGCATTTACTTTGATATGAGATTTTTCTTTCTTTTTTGGCTATATTTTATATTGATTGATATGAGGTGATTATATGAGATATTATTGCCTTGAACAAATAATTGCAGCTTTGTCTTAGATAATTGTTTTTAAGTTGCTGCATAAGAGAGGGAAATGACATACATAAAAGCTGTTATGATGTGAGTGGAGAAATCCATTGTTTTCCACATGCTATTTTCTCCCATGACAATGGAAGAAAAGTATATCTATTCTGCATATTATAGAATATTTGGATTCTGAAGTGCACGAAAACATGTTTAGATCATTCTCTTTTCTTTTCTTATTAGTCTAGAACTTTTATGCTTCAGGATAACCCTCCAATTCTTCAAGCTAGTTTTAGTGGAGATACCATAGTTTCATCTTGCACGGAATCTCATAGACAAGGACAAAAAGATCGCGCTCTTGCAATGCTACATCAAATGATTGAGGATGCTCATAGGGGCAAGCGACAATTCCTGAGTGGTACTTTGTTTTTTATCTTTCTCTGACCTTTACCACTGTAGTACGCAAATGCGTCATCGGATCTTTACATGATGTTTTAGACCATTGCACAAAGTTTCTAACTTGTCCTGTAATGAACAATAGGTAAGCTTCATAATCTAGCGAGAGCAATTGCTGATGAAAAACCAGAAGTCGATGTACTCAAAGGGGAAGGATCAGAGATGGCCATTGAAAAGGATGGAGTTCTTGGTCTTGGGCTAAAATTTGTGAAACAAAGTCGTGGTTCAGCAAATAAAGACGTGGATGGAAATCCTGTTTCCGAGGAAACAGAAGAAAAGGGGAAGAGGTCATATGGCCCACTAGGCAACCGAACCTCTACTTATCTATCTCAGTTCATCCTTTATATTGCCGCTATTGGTGACATAGTAGATGGCACTGACACAACCCACGATTTCAACTTTTTCTCTCTTGTTTATGAATGGCCTAAAGACGTAAGTGTTTCTTGGTTTTTTTTTTATCATGATGTCTGTCACTTAAACTCTCTTCCTTGTCACTTAGCTAGTGGTCTAATTTTGTTTTATTGTTTTTACTAACGAGTTTCGCTTTGCTTGATTCTGTTAATTCTGGGATTTATATAATAATAAACTATATAATCGTGGCGAGCATGGTGAGTGGTCTCTTGAGTCCTATGATGTTCTGTTTAACATTATTTTCCCTTTTTTGGTAAATACTAAACGTGAACTGCAGTGCAGCAATGATATACAAATTTATCTGAGTTTTGGGGCATAGAATTATGTGTGACCTCTTACTATTGGTGCATATTTCAGTTGCTGACGCGTCTGGTGTTTGATCGAAGTAGCACAGATGCAGCTGCGAAAGTTGCTGAGGTCATGTCTGCTGATTTCGTTCATGAAGTGATATCTGCATGTGTTCCCCCAGTTTATCCTCCACGTTCTGGTCATGGATGGGCTTGTATTCCTGTCATTCCGACCACCCCATGTTCTCACATAGAGAGTAAAGTACTCTCTCCCACAAAAGAAGCTAAACCCAACTGTTACGTTCGTTCGTCAGCCACACCTGGTGCACCTCTGTATCCTCTTCAGTTGGATATAATCAGGCATTTGGTAAAAATATCTCCAGTGAGAGCAGTTTTAGCTTGTGTATTTGGTGGGAGCATATTGTACAATGGTAGCGATTCTGTCATATCTAGCTCCTTGAACGATGAATTTTCAAGTTTTCCTGATGCAGAAAGATTGTTTTATGAATTTTCTCTTGATCAGTCTGAGAGGTACCTTCAAGAAAAAATATTATAATATTCAAAATCAACCCAGTTACTACCTACTATATTTCATTACATCCTGTGATATTTAACGTCTTCTACACAGGTTTCCCACTTTAAACCGATGGATACAAATGCAGACCAACCTTCATCGAGTTTCAGAATTTGTTGTGACACCTAAGCAACAACCTGATGACACACAGATTAAACCTGATGAAAGAACTGCCATCAAGAGACTTCTAGACCATGACAGTGACTCGGAGTCAGATGGAGAAGAAATCTTTTTTAAAAATAACAATCAACCAGCATCGACAGATCACAGTGCTTATGATGGTGAATCCTCTGAAACTGGAACTGGTAGAACAGATCCTACAGTTTTCCTTTCTTTTGATTGGGAGAATGAAGTACCGTATGAGAAAGCTGTAAATAGGTATGCTAGCTTCTGTCATATGTCTTCTTCTTTGCTTGTGAAATGTCTTCCAGATTGGATTTTATTTACTTTTAGGATCATCCTTTTTAGATTTCGTTATTTTGACAAATATTAAGTGTTTGCTTTGTTGGAATATATGCTAGATTAATTGATGAAGGAAAACTAATGGATGCTTTAGCACTTTCGGACCGCTTCTTGCGGAGTGGGGCTTCTGATTGGTTACTTCAGCTCCTAATCAAAAGTAGAGAAGAAAATCCTTCAACATCTGGGCATTCTCAGGGATATAGAGGTCAGAGCAATAGCTGGCAGTATTGCCTGCGACTAAAGGACAAACAGCTAGCAGCGACGCTGGCTCTTAAGTAAGTGAACTTTTACTCTCTATAGCAACCATGAAGTGCAGTATGATCCTATATGTGCCAATAGGGTTGAGAGACAAAGATTTGTTCAACCATTTTGTTTTGGTTTTCCGTAAATGAATATGACCAAACTGACTCAGGTAATGTTTAGATATGACCACTAGTATGAACTTCTTGTTTCTATATTTTTCTTGGAGAAATCTTTTATCGAACTGCAGTGCATTTACCTGACCTAGCACTAGGTGATATTTTGCAAGTAAGATTAGCATCTAACGTCAGTTTTGGAAGCATAATTATCAGTGCTTGAGGTTCTCTGATATGAACAACTGTGTTATGAGCAAACATCAATGTTGATGGTTTAGTTTTTTGATCATTTGAAGCAATGATGTAGAAAGAAGTGCAAATGGTTTGATTGGAGGATATTACATGAGCTCTAGGGTGAGAATAAATGGCTGTGCTGGAGGACCGAGCTATTTGCTACACTAATTATCTTAGTTTTGTATTATTTATGTATGAAAACTAATGCCTTGCAGACTGCCCATGCTTTTTAGCTAAACGACTTTTACATAATACCTATGATCCATTGGTAGATCTTTGTTAAAGCTTCATACAAACGCATTCGTTCTATCTCTTTTTACTCTAAAGTCCTCCAAATATTATTTTGACTAATTATTGATAACTTTGTATAATGTGAGCTTTACGCTTATGTTAGTGGACTCAGTTCTTTTTTTTTCTGTTAGATCTTATCTCAATTGATTACCTGCAGTTTGTTCTGCGGTCAGTTTTGAAGTACTTGTATGTCTTGGTTTCAGGTATCTGCATACGTGGGAGCTTGAGGCAGCCTTAAATGTTCTTACGATGTGTAGTTGTCATCTCTCAGAAAGCGACCCAATTAGCTATGAGGTATAAGGGAGTTTTCTTTCAGTTTGAGATTCCTGCACGTAATATAAGCTCTCATTCTCCCTGTATTTAACAGTCGAAACCTATACTCTCATTTTTCTTTGTTTATCTAGGTGTTGCATAGGAGACAAGCTCTGCAGAAGTACAACCACATACTTTGTGCAGATGATCGTCATAAAAGCTGGCAAGAGGTTATATTTCTCCCTTTTGTTTGAGATCTTGTATTGCTCTTGGTGTTCTCGTGGTGATACACTACAAAATCTGAATTGAAAACAGGTAGAAGCTGAATGTAAAGAAGACCCTGAGGGCTTGGCTCTAAGATTGGCAGGGAAAGGAGCTGTTTCTGCTGCTCTGGAAGTGGCTGACAGTGCAGGATTATCAATAGATCTTAGAAGAGAGTTACAAGGACGGCAGCTCGTAAAGCTTCTAACCACTGATCCACTCAATGGTGGTGGTCCTGCAGAAGCATCTCGATTTCTATCTTCACTTCAAGACTCGGCTGATGCTCTACCAGTAGTTATGGGTGCTATGCAATTATTACCTGACCTTCGTTCAAAACAGCTCTTGGTAACAACTTTTTTCTTTGTTTTATGGCATTAGGAGGTCATGCTTTGCTGTTAGGGTTTATAAAAATGTCTGTTCCATCTTCACTGTAGGTCCATTTCTTTCTGAAGCGAAAAGATAGTAATCTATCGGATTTGGAAGTTGCCCGGCTTAATTCGTGGGCTTTAGGTTTGAAAGTGTTGGCTGCATTGCCGCTTCCTTGGCAACAGAGATGCTCTTCGCTTCATGAGCATCCCAATTTAATATTCGAAGCTCTGCTGATGAGAAAACAATTACAATATGCCTCGCTGGTATATCTAGGGACCATCTGGTTTTGAATTTTCCGTGATTCCTTTACTTCGCAAAGTTGCTGAATAACATCTCATTTCTTGTGAAATGGGCCTTTATAATTTTTATATTAGGAAAAGTGATTTTCTTTCCTCTTTGCTAAGTTAGCTGTTGATGAATTTCTGAGACTTACTTTTATGTTAACAACAGGTACTCAAAGAGTTCCCAGCATTAAGAGATAACAATGTTATCATGGCATATGCAGCAAAAGCTATTTCTGTTACAATCAACCCACCTCCAAGAGAGCCTCGTATAACTGTGTCTGCGTCAAGACTAAGACAAAAGCCAAGAGCAGGACCTGCAGCAAAAGGATCCTTCACTAGTAGTTTAAGCAATTTTCAGAGAGAGGCTCGCAGAGCATTTTCATGGGCTCCACGTAATGCTGAAAACAGGACAGCATCAAAGGATGTTTATCGTAAAAGAAAGAATTCTGGACTGGGGGCACCTGAGAGAGCTGCTTGGGAGGCGATGACAGGTATTCCAGAGGACCAGGGATCTTCTTACTCGGCAGATGGGCAAGATAGGCTACCTTCTGTTTCCATTGCAGAAGAATGGATGTTAACTGGTGATGCAACTAAAGATGAAGCTGTGCGTGCATCTCACAAATATGAAAGCACCCCAGATATTATTCTCTTCAAGGTATTGCTATTCTTATTTCCACGTGGGGCAATAGATGTAAGGTTTGGTATTATATGACACTGCTCTTCTATTAGGCTCTGCTGTCACTTTGTTCAGATGAACTAGTATCAGCAAAAAGTGCCATGGACTTATGCATCAATCAGATGAAGAACGTTTTGAGCTCCAAGCAGTTGTCGGAGGGTGCATCTGTTGAAACAATTGGCCGGGGGTATCATGCAACAGAGGCATTTGTGCAGGTATGGCAGACTTTATTTAAATGCTCTTCCCCAAGTTCTTTTTGGAAGGTGTGTTTAACATCAAGGGCATACATGGTTAATTATGTATGTCTTATAACTCGTTTACCTGAGAGTATGAAGGATTATTGCTAAATGCTAATTTGGGTGACTCAGCAACTATTCTTTGATGTTTGGGCAGGGTTTATCTTATGCAAAAACATTGCTGAGAAAGCTTCTAGGTGCCACTGAATCGACCAATAACAATGGTGAAAGAAGTAAAGATGTTGATGATATATCTTCTGATGCTGGCAGCTCTAGTGTTGGTAGTCAGTCAATGGACGAACCATCCGAAGTTCTTTCACTTGCAGAAATTTGGTTGGGGCGCGCAGAATTGTTGCAGAGCCTCCTAGGGTCTGGAATTGCTGCTTCTCTTGATGACATTGCTGATCGATTGTCATCCGAATGTCTACGAGACAGATTAATATCTGATGAACGATATAGTATGGCTGTGTATATGTGCAAGAAATGCAAGGTAAATTTATAGTCAGATTCTCTGCCCCATGGTAAGGCCATTTAATTTCAATATCTTCTGCTTGTGTGCATGATTAATTTCAGATTGATGTTTTCCCCGTGTGGAAAGCATGGGGCCTCGCTTTGTTACGGATGGAACGTTATTCCCAAGCTCGAGTCAAATTTAAGTACGTAATAGTTTGAAGGCTGTGGAAAAACATATCAATTGTAACCCTCTTACTGCATTTTTTCAGTCTCAGGTTGCATGCAGTAATACAGTTTTTATTCTGTTCTCTATAGGCAAGCCTTTCAGTTAAAAGGGGAAGGCATTCCAGATGTTATTCAAGAGATAATAAATACAATAGAAGGAGGTCCACCTGTGGATGTTTCAACTGTCTGTTCCATGTAAGTATCTCTGTTCAACTAATTTTGTTATCCTAGTTAGAGCATAGTCAAGAGTTATTGGTATGAAATTTCTTGTAATTGCTGTCACAGGACAGAACTTCAGTTGAACATATACATGATGAATAATACGTTCATAAAAACAGCTTAATGAGATAAGATCTAAACCATTAGAAATAATGTTTAGAATGAAGAAAACAAACAGGATAGTTGTAAGTGTGGAAAAGTAAAATGCTTTGGTAAGCCACCACGTGACCTTATTCTTGGTACTGTTGACGCATGTCAGGTATGATCATTTGGCTAAAAGCGCACCAACAATCCTAGATGATTCATTATCAGCAGACTCATACCTGAATGTTCTGCATATGCCATCCACTTTCCCTCGTTCAGAGAGGTCGAGGAGATCTCTGGAATCAGAAAAGAATAATTCTGTGCCTGGCTCAGACTTTGAAGATGGGCCACGAAGCAACTTGGATAGTACTCGCTATTCTGAGTGCACCAACTACTTACAGGAAGTATGGAAAAAATATCCTAGGGCACTCTAGAATTTCGTAGTTGGCTCTCCTGAAAAGCGTCTCATAATATACTTATCTTTCTTTAACATGTCTTTGCTGGACCCGATTTATAGAAGTGCTTTCTGAGTTTGTATGCAACTACCAATTTGCGAACATAAGATATGGTGACATTTTACTTTGCTATGGTTAATCGGATTTTGTTTCTTCTGAATCTGCAGCATGCTCGCGAAAACCTTCTTGGGTTTATGTTCCGGCATGGTCACTATAAAGATGCATGTATGCTATTCTTTCCTTTAAGTGCTCTTCCTCCACCTTTGCAAGCGTTATCTCTGGGCGCAGTAGGCTCTTCTTCATCACCTCAACGAACAGATCCCTTGGCAACTGAATATGGGACCATTGAAAGCTTGTGCGATTTTTGTGTCGGTTATGGAGCTATCTCCTCGCTTGAGGAAGTAATTAAAGAAAGACTTGAATCTGCAGACCATCAAGATCAAGCCATAAATCAGTACATAGCTGGAGCTCTTGCACGTATATGTTCTTTTTTTGAGACCAACAGGCATTTCAATTACCTGTACAACTTTCTGGTGAGAAAATATCCTTTCTCATGGTTCTTTGCCTGCAGCTCTTTGTTGGATTTTTTCCACTTGGAAATTTTCAGCTTTTGTTATGCGAACAAGGATCTTTTTTTTCTTTTTTTTTTGTGTTTGCATGCGTATAGGCTCTGCTGTCCAACTATGTAGTCATGTAGACAGATAATAGCTGCATATTTCAGAGTACAAAAATGTGCATCTTATCCCAAAAAATTTCAGCTAGTCTTCTCTCTGTCTTGCACCTCCCGTCCTGCAATATGAACCCTAAAACCTAATCCTTTTCAAAATAAGTTTCTAATGCATCCTTAAAATCAGAGATCCTGTAGTTTGAGAGGTTTAGAATTTAAATTTTATGAATATGGCTTTGTGTGTGGTTTTGGTTCTCAAATTCTAACTCTGATGCACCAAAACCATTTTTGTAATCATGTGTTGTTGCACATGACCTATAAATGTTTTTTTCTCTTTGTAGAAAGATAGGAAAATTGCAATTGCTCGTAAAACTGTATGCTAGATCCTGTTAAACTAAGTTTTTTCTGGGGTACTTGTGAAATGTAATGCTAGTTCCCTCATTTTTCTAAAAATTTTCAGGTACTCAAGAAGGATTATGTCACCTCTGGGTATTGCTGTATTCAGCTTTTTATGAATGCTACTAGTCAGGAGGATGCTGTTAGGCATCTTGAGCATGCAAAGGTATAGAATTAGTAGCTCTTCGCACCACTCATTCCATCTGTGTTTAGTTTGTATTGGATTTCCCGCAATGTACATGCAATGTCCATCCGAAAATAGTTATCTAAGTGAATCCAAAGTATGCTATTGTCTTGCTGACTTGCAGGTTTTTCAGATGCATTTTTGAGTGAAATTTTGAGCTGTATGAAGTGGTTTAGAGTCGATAGAAACAATTAGGCAAAAAGATGTTGACTTTGTGGGACAAAAATTTGGATAGACGCGTTTTGGTGACTCTTTTTCATTTGCTAAATAATATGCAATTTTTTTAGCTATAGCGCTTCTAAAAGTTTCAGGAATTACAGTAAGATAAGATATTGTTCTTACAGAATAACCCATCTTATTCTTATGTGATACTTACTATTTGTATGATTCATATATATTGCATTCTAATCTGGTTCTTAAATAGAGAACAGCGTTGCAACCATAATGAGCCAGTACTGCAGAAAACTATGATAACGTTTATGTTTCTTGTTTCTCTTTTGTTTTTTTGGGTCATTGGTTTTAACTTAGCTCTGGGTACAGGCACACTTTGAAGAAGCATTGGCAGCCCGTCATAGAAGTTCAAACTCGAAAAAAGTTGTTACAAAAGGTGTTAGAGGAAAAAGTGCCGCTGAGAAGTTGAGTGAAGCAACTCTTGTTCAGTTGTCCTCTCGGGTGAAAATGCAGGTAATTTTGAACACTGTTTATGCCATCTTCTGGATGAAAGAAGATTTACTAATCAGCCTTTCACATTGTGGGTTTGTTATTCCTATAGATTGACGTGGTGAAGTCCTTCAATGAATCTGATGGAGCACCATGGAAGCATTCTTTGTTTGGAAATCCAAATGATCTAGAAACATCCAGGTATGACCTCAAAAAGTTATCGGCTATAAAAGGAAATTTCTTGCTGTCTTTTGTTGATAAACCTTGTTCCCCTATTGTCGTTTAAACAAATCTTCTTAATTTTTGACATAAGTTTAAGTGATTTGTATCGTGGACTATATATGATACACATGGTAGAAAGACAGAGAGCTAATAACAACACCTCAGTGACCAACTGTCCTCATGATATACACCACATTTGTTTTACAGCCCGAGAGAAGCTTTTTTAGGATATTTATATAGTTCGTAGCTCGCTTCACGTAGCCATAATAAGGATGTGTTACTCCGTATAAAACTAACAAGTCAGCTTACTAATCACATTTGCTTCGGTGAAAAACGTTCAGCTAATGTTTTCTTGGCTCTTACTTTTCAGGAGAAGATCTAAAATAGTGGAGACTCTTGTTGAGAAAAATTTCGACTTGGCCTATTCAGTTATACACGAATTCAAGCTCTCAGGTCCTTATTTCTTTATATCAATAATTGTGAAATGTTTTACTGCACATTATCTGATTTTTCCCTTACTTCTAATCAGGTGTTGATATATATGCTGGCGTTGCTGCATCTCTAGCCGAGAGGAAGAAAGGCGGTCAGTTGACAGAACTTTTCAAAAACATTAAGGGAACAATTCAAGATGATGACTGGGATCAGGTATTGAACATTGCAGGTGTTCAAGTTTATCAGGGATTACAGTGAGCTCTTTTTGGGAATGTAGAAAACTTTTTAATAACTGGCCAAAATAAATATGTTTTCAAGTAGCATTCTCTTACGTCAGTCTGTTTAAGCCAGTGGCATATTTGGCTGTTTAGTGTCTGGATGTACCTTTCTTCATTTTTATTCCGATGTGTCAATTTCACAAAGAAAGCTCTTTCGGTGAGGCTTATATTTTATGAAATCTTACAGGTCCTCGGTGCTGCCATCAACGTATATGCCAACAAGCACAAAGAGCGCCCTGACCGTCTCATAGACATGTTAACAAGCAGCCATCGGTAAGATCTTTTGCATTTATAATTTTTCAAATTGTTCCACCCCGCTAAAAGAGAGTATCACTCCTAGACTAATCTTATCTCATGGAGCCACTAAAATGCCATGACTTTGGTTTCCATATATGCAAATTATTGAGTCACATTTCACAATTATGCGGGACGACTAGGCTGATATAGTTTGATTGTAAACGATTGCAGAATGGTGTTGGCTTGTGTGGTATGTGGCCGCCTGAAAAGAGCTTTCCAAATAGCATCCAGTAGTAAAAATGTGGCTGATGTTCAATATGTAGCTCATCAAGCACTGCATGCCAATTCACACACTGTACTCGGTTTGTGCAAACAATGGCTAGCCCAATACATGTAAAGCCCTGTAATCTCTATGCCATTGTTGAGGTAATCATCATTTTAGGCAAATTAGCAATTAGTCTTCGTGCTTGTTTTACTTGCCAAGTAACAAAAGAAAAACCACCAAGTGATGAGCAGCAAAGATTTGGAAGTATCTAGTGAGAATAATGGTTTAATCTCTTAGATGAAGATCATTGATTGATGGTCTATGGGCTTTGTGAGTTGACACAAATAGAGAAATTGGAGAGGTTTACTTGTAAATTTGTATGGGTTGATCAATGATTAATGAATCTGTGGGATAAGGTTTGTGTTCTCGTTGATCGTTTCCGGCTTTTTTGCAGCTGGGCTTTCAAAATTAATCTTATATTCTTTCGCTGTTGCAAATATATGGGATGATTATTGAACAACTCACTTTTTATGGTTGTTGTGTCAGCCATTAATGACACAGAATAAAATCTGAGATGCAACAACGTGGAAACTAACATAGGCAACACCATGAAAGTAGTCACAGTTATCATTCCAATTGTCAAGAGTTTTTTTCGACATCGATAACAGATGTTTGAAATAAGCTATTAAAATGAATTTGCAAACAAAGATTTAAACTTTTTTTATAGGTGTTTACCTACTGTTATTTTTAACAACTCCTTTTCAAAACGATCTTCTATTTAACTGTTCATTTTTGTTTCTATAGTCTTGTTCAAATAGGATCACCAATTAATTCCTAATAAACTAAAGATAGATGTCATAGAGTCAACATAATAATAATAAGTAAAGAGGTTAAATAAAATGTGGTTGTAGGATAAAGTTAGGAGTTGAAATAGTGTATGGTTGTAATATAAGTTTTGTGATAAATCTAGAGAATATTCTTTAAAATATTCCTTTATTTTTGTATTATAAATACCCATGTAAGGCAAGAGTTATAGCCAAGTGAGAAGTCTAAGAGTGATGTAGAGAGTCTTTGAGGGTTCTTAATAAAGTTTCATATTCTATAATTCTCTCAAAATTCTACGGTCAATTATAATTCTCTTAAAAGTTCATCCTTTGAGTTGGAATAAGGCTTGCTCTATCAAACTTATATGGCTTATGTTCTTCTCAGCGGGTTCTATTTGGGTGGCTTGGTTCAAGCAAGAGATCCTGTCGGGCAACCTACAATACTGCTGGACAGTTAATGAAAAGCAAAAGTTCTCTTGGACAGTTAAAAAACTACTGCGACTTTGACCCTTAGTTTATCCATGGATTAAAACTATTGTTGGGAATGGAAACAACTCACTTTTTTGGACAGATAACTGGTCTTCGTTTGGAAAGCTCTTGGACTATCTTCCTTCTTCTCGTAGTATTCGTTTGTCAGCCTTACTCTCAGACTTGTTCTCAAATGGAAGCTGGTTGCTTCCACCAGCTCGCTCAGAGCACGAAGTACTTCTCCACGCCCACCTCTTTACGCTCCAGCTCTCTATGGAGCCTGACACCTACTCATGGGAACCAGACAATATAAAGACATGCAAATACACAACCAGCTCAATCTACAATCTACTGAAGGAACATGAATCACTAGTCCGTTGGTTCTCTATCGTGTGGATTGCTCATGGTATTCCAAGACACAAATTCCTAACATGACTTTTTATACTAAACAGAAACCCGACAAGAGATCACCTCATAAATTGGGGATTACCTGTGGATCCGATTTGCCCTTTGTGCAGCTCGGGAATGGAATCAAGAGAACACTTATTCTTTGATTGTGACTTCACATGGGACATTTGGAACCCAATTAGGCAAAGGTGTTGTCTCTCTAATTTTCGTGACTGGAACTCCATTATTGACCACATTCTTCATCTACGTGGGCCACCATCAACAAAAAGGCTCTCTCTAATTGCCTTTCAATGTACTATTTATCTCATTTGGAGAGAAAGAAATACCGGAATCTACAATCACATTGCTTCACCACACTCGGTTCTTCTTCGCCAGATTGATACCACTGTGAGATGCAGAATTGCAGGGATTCGATCTTCTTCACCAAGAGCTGCATCTCAAATGTTCCAACTTTGGATTCATAACTCATTACCCTTTGTTTGATACACGCTCAACAACTGGACAAAAGTTACTCTCAACGCTCCACCTATCGTTTCACCTACCAAGCAAGCTCCTTTAAAGTCTCGACACATCACTTTCGTAAAGACCCAACCAACTAATTTTAATGGTTCCATCAACTCTTTTCTATTTAATGTATTATGCTATTGGGCTGCTGTTGGGCCTTACCCAAATTGACAATGTATTGATCCATTTTATTATTTAATAAATGCCCTTTATCAACAAAAAAAAGTTATCCTTTGATCCTTATAACCTTCTTGTGGTTGTACCCACTATGTGTATGTAATTTTGGTATCAGAGTCCTGGCAGTCTGAGCTAAGACTCTTATCATCTTTAGAAGTACTATGGTCGTAAGTTGTGCTCCACAATAAGCTAGAATAGGGTGTATGCTCTGTGGTTGCTACCAATGAATCCTCCACATCAAACATCTATCTATGCTAAAAGAGAGTGTAGAGTAAGATATATGTGAGGGTAAATTTCGATGTACCTTGAGGCTTTTAGATGAAATTAATTTTGCCTCGGTTTGCGTAGCTAAACACCACATAATATCTTCATCTATATTCTTAGCGCTATAAAAATAAAAGAATACAATCCATGCTTCGTTATTACTTTGAGAGATTGATAAGAAGTTTAAACATTCTGCCTTGGTATTTGAACTCAATAAAATGGATATTTTAACCATTTTACCTAAAGACCCTGCCTTTAGAAGATCAACCTCTATTAAAATAGATTACTTATATGAAATAGAGTATGTGAGTGACGAGAGTAAAGGTCCTATTACTCAATTACCTCTTCTTAATCCTTATAAAGCCTTCACTAAACCAAATTCTTCTTTTCTAAAAGTCATTAGATATGTTCTCGGTCCCAACAAGCACTCAGCAAAAGAACTTGTTCTAGCATCAAATCTAGAACAACATCTAGTTCCAACAACAGATGCCGCACAAATAATTCCTCTCTGCATTAATGAAGCAATGATCCACCAGGAGATCCCATGGATACACTCATCTTCACTATGGAGCAATTCGTCTAGCCTTAACTCTCCACAGAAGAAAAGGGTTACCAGTCCTGGTAAGGCTGCACTACTCGACACCAGATACAAGGAATATCAACACCCATATATTGCTACAATCCAAACAACATTTAACGCTGGTACAATAATTGTTACACTATTCCCAAACTTCAACATATCACTCGAAGACCCACAGATATACCAGAACATGCAAATTCAATTGCAAATTACCGGTGCTCCTCAAGTTGGAAATACATATGCAGCAACACTACAACACCAAATGGCGTACAGAGTTCAAAACCATGCAATGACTTTAAGTATTCCACGAGACACAGAAGATGCGCTCCTCAAATTGGAATCGTAACACAGTCCTTCCTGCATCCATATTTCCAGACAAATTGGATATGAAGTGAAGAGATCATACGACATCCATATTCCCAAACAAATTGGATATGGAGTGAAGATATTATGTGGTGTTTAGCTATGCAAACCGAGGCAAAATTAATTTCATCTAAAAGCCTCAAGGTACATCGAGCTTTACCCTCACATATATCTTACTTTACACTCTCTTTTAGCATAGATAGAATTCTGATGTGGAGGATCCAGTGATAGCAACCACAGAGCATACTCTCTATTCTAGCTTCATAGTACTTCTAAAGATGACAAGAGTCTAAGCTCAGACTGCCATGGCTCTGATAACACAATTACAAATACATAGCGGGTACAACCACAAAGGAGGTTATAAGGATCAAAGGATGGACTTTTAAGAGAATTATGATTGATCGTAGAAAACTTTGAGAGAGATAGAATATGAAGCTTTATTAAGAACCCTCAAAAACTCTTTACATTACTTTTAGACTTCTCACTCAAGCTTGGCTACATTCTCACTCAAGCTTGGCTACAACTCTTGCCGTACATGGGTATTTATAATACAAACATCAAAAAATATCTTAAAGAATATTCCTTAGATTTTTCACAACACTTATATTACAACCACACTAATTCAACTCTTAATTTCATCTTACAACCACATTTTATTTCAACTCTTTACTTACTATTATGTTGACTCTTATAACATTTATCTTTAGTTTATTCTATAGCTTTGTTTCCTCCTTTTACCTCATTTTTCAACCGTTTATTCTATCCACCAGCTTGAACTAACCATAGTACTTGCACGGCCAATTGGTTACCAATGTGACAGTTAAACAGCAATCTATGCAAAACCATTGTGTTGAGTCTAATAACACATTGATTACAACTATTTAATCTATAACATATGGACCAAAAAAACATATAAGAGCTGCAATTTGTTATTATATAAATGGAGAATAGAGGACAAAAACATCTTGCTTATGTTCTGAGTATCCAAACTAGTATTATTTCTACGGTGCAAAAACAACATCTACTCTCACCAGAAATTGAAACACGATATCTTTGAATCATATCTTTCTTCGGACCAAACCTTTGAAGAAGTCAAAACTGTAGTTGAACAATTATACACATTAGATTTATTAATGTAGTGTTAATCGAATATGATTTTAGACAACACAAGCTCAAAAAATCACCTATTGCCATCAGGATGAAGCTCATACATTTGATTATCATCTCCAATAGCCAGCAAATATCCCGAAGACGTCAAACCCTGGGAAATTCAAAGTATTTGCAAAGAGAATAAAAACACCATATGGTATTGACTAGATTCAATCATGTCTTTAATTTGACATGACTGAAATCCAAACTCTACGAGTTTTGTGTATCCTATACTTTTCTATGCGATTGACTTTGCATCCAAATACAAAAACCATAAAGGTTAAACGCATAACATCTAATGCATAAGAATTGTACCTGGATAGTCACAACATTTTGAACAACTTGGTCCTCTAATTTTTCTTCAACAATCACTCTTTGCCCACTGCACATGAGTATAAATATATGTTTGAAGTTTGTATACCGAAACCTCGATGTGCTAAAAGCAAAATATTTCCAAATACATTCTAATTTATGAAGCTCAGCCCTTTTGGAATAGATTACTCAGTTCATATTTTCATATAACAAAAACCATTCAGTGACAAGCAAACACAAAATGCAATCGAAAACGTAATCTTCACCTGTGAAGCCATGTCCTGTAGTAAAGCTCCTCGAGACATTTAAAGCCTGTAAAATGCAGTGATAACAGAATATGATACGCTGCAAGCTGACTGAAATCTTAATACAGTCTGTGAGATCAGAGGTTTAAGATTACCTTGGTCTATGAATAGATCAAAGAACTTTTCGAATTTCTGGAAAAAGGTGCTAAGTATTTCTTCTCTTTTTAGCAGGTTTGATGCATGAGACATGTCTCTTAGCACTGCATTTAAACATGTGGTTGGTTGCTTGTTGTCCACATTCAATCCCACACCTACAAATAGGATCATTTGTTTTTCATTTTCTTCCAAACAAAAAGTAGAAACAGAAGCAACAAGCATACAAGCAAGGCTCCTTGACATTCTCATATAGTCATAAATTACATGTAAAGAGTTATGCTTATTACCAACACTGACATGGAACTTCTTTGATCTATACGTTGATGTACATAAAATGCCTCCAACCTTAAGACCATTCAAGTATAGATCATTTGGCCACTTTATTCTAACATCTATATACGGCAAACCCTGAAATCGATGAACTTCAGATTAGTAAATCTCCAATGCAATGGATGAACAACACGACTGAGAGGTTATTTTACTAAGAAATTACCTTCTTGTCACAAACATCTTTCACTGCCTCAGTTACAGCAAGAGATACCACATACTGAATCAAAGGAACGACTCGACCATCTTCCATTTCTAGAGTAAACGAATACATAAGACAACCCTTTGGAGATTCCCAGACATTCTTTGTTCTACCTGTCAAACACACACACACAAGTCTCAGGTTTCAATTTTTAATTCTACTTGCTTATTATACAATCTTATCCAAAATGTTAAACTAAAAAACTCTTACCTCGACCCTTAAACTGGATATCTGTGACACAAACGGAACCAACAGGAAGCTCAGAGAAATTACTGAAACAAACGAACAAAAACAGATTTTAATACACAAACAGTAACCTCAAAGAAGATACTTCCCAAACAGATAAAGACTTACTGAGAAACAACATCGTGAGTGGAAGACAAACGCGGAGACCAAATGAGAAACCTCCCAAACCGATGAGTTGAAATAGAGTTCATAAAGAGTGAAAGATTGAAGAAATTTTCATCTTCACCCAATTTCTTAGCTTCAGATTCTAAAAAGACTGAAACTTTGGTATTATCTGGGAGTTTAAGCAGATTATTATCCTTTAAGTGTTTTGCTATCTCAGATTCCAGGGACGACTTGCCACAGAAAACCAAACTACACGAACTATCACTCTCCATTGCTAAATCAAAAACAACAACTTTATCAATATTGTGAAATTGATGAATCAGAATAGAGAGATAGTTTACAACAAATCAAGGATCGAACCTGTAGCAGTGACAAAGAAAAATCGACGAAAAGGCTTCAGAGAAGTGAAACGCAAGAGATTCGCCAGTTTATACTAAAATATTCAGTTGATAAGAATCAGATTTGGTTGTTGAACTACTTCCACTTAAACTACCAGTTTCTGTATGAACTACCTATCATTCCTGTCTTTAATTCACAAGCAGTTGTATCGTATTCAATTGGGAGTAAGACAAAATTAACTAACCCAACCGAAACCCATCAAACATGAATCCAAAATTCATCAAACTGAACCGAAAAGTGTTTACCTTTGGCTCGTTCGTCGAGTACTTCGAGAGCAACAAGTTGCGTCTTTGTGTTTACGTGTTGATTGATGATATTCTTTAGGCCTTTTTCCGTGTTATTTGTTGGATTCTGAATACAATACATAGTTTATATTGGCCTAGTTTGGATTTATATCAAATTTGTTGTAGAGATTATATATCACCTTCGGTTTGGAAGAGCTATCTTCTGACTTTAACGTCTCTTTGACTGGAGAGAACGTTTCACTAAAAATCTCCCCCAATATGGAGTTTGATATTCAAAGCTCCACCTCGAAGATCAAAAGAGCTATATTTTCGGTTTTATCGTTTTTCATTGATCTACGGTTTACTCTGATTCTATCCCAGTTTTTTGAGCATGAACTCATTACTCTGTGACATTTCTTTGTGTGAGTTTATGTGGAAATATTACAAGTGTTGTATCTTTCCAATTTTCCCTAATAACCAGTAGTGTCATGGCATAAAGAGATTTGGTATTGCAGAAAGTATACCAATGCAAAAAATTCTCACCTGGTTGTCTGTGCTAAATCGATGTCTTACTAAAGATCGTATGCTCAATTGGGGTCTTCAGATTGATCCACTACACTATGCCTCCTCTGTAACTCGGTTGTTGAATCTAAATTTTGTCCGGCGCTGCGATATTATCCCTGATCGGGACTAGTATCTTTGACTGAGAATCGTGTATTCTCGACTTCTCCGTCTACTTGCATGTTAGTGTGACCTTCACTGGTCTATCTTAACTGGGCATTCTGTTATATATTCTGGGCCTTTCCTATTAGAATCATAATGGATCTTGTATTGATGTGGTTCTCAAACAATTGACCCTTTAGTCTTTGTATACGCTTTCTTTTGCAATTAACAGAAAAAAAAATATACTACCAAGAATATTTGCGTTGCCGATAATAGGTGGCGTAGTAGTAGGGGCACTAGAATTCGATTTCTCTCTAATACAAAAAAAAAAAAAAGAATTTTAGGATAAAAATTTTGGCTAAAAATAATATTTGCGTTATAGAAGACTATATTTTATCATTTAGGTCATTTTAAGCATTACAGTATGAGTCGATTTCAAGAACGTCATACCATGATTGAATAAGAATGTACAACCTTAATTTGGGCTATCCAAGCTACTTGTGATTTATAATATAAAAAGATCATATTTAAAGGGGATAATCAAAATTTAGACGTTTGAACATATGAAGTTTACGTGGACATCAATTACTTAGATAACTTTTGTGAGGATTACTTAGCTTCCACAATTCTTACTTGGCCTGTTTCTCCGTCCTTTCTTATTTATGTTGTAACAACTAAATCTTCATCATGATTAATATATGGGAAAGAAGACTATATTTGAGAGAAACTTCTAAGAAAATTAGTGATCCACATTGTAATTTCTTTTGGCATTTATTAGAATGATTGGAAGCTTTTATCTGATAACGAAAGTAGTCATTCAACATATTATATATCTCAGCCATAAGATTCAGATTAAGTTAATAGAACAAATTTGATGTGCGGATATTTTAAACTCCATATGGATTTCATAGTACGTTCAGAAGTAATCCTTCAAGAACGGATCAAAGCTTCAAGCATTATGTCAAAACAAGGATTATGAGAGGAATCTAAGCCTAAAACAGCATCAAAATCAAAGAGATAAATGAAAAAGATAAAGAAAGAAAAATTCGTACCTGCAAATAAATAACAGAGAGATGGGCTGCGGCTACGAAAGTTAACAACTCTGTTATTTATAGCTACCAGGTCTAGGGATTTCGCCTTTCATTTGATATTTTATTTTTACCCATTTGCCCTTACGCGTTTTCGCCTTTCTCTCTGTATTTAAAAAAAATAAAAAAAATTGTAACGAGGTGGATAATCTTTCTAAGCATTTGCTTCCCTTGTTGAGCTCTACCTCGCTCAGTGAGGCTAGCTGGAGTCTCGTATATAAAGAATGATCATATCAAGAGGATTTAGGCATGAACAACTGCACCACCAAGAGGATTAAGACAGGTACAATCTCGGAGATGAACAACAGGACAGCCTGCAAATGTATTGGTTTCAATGTTCAGATATCAATAAACCCGACCAAAACATAGAAAAACTACACAAACTTAATGAACTAAGGCTTAAAAACAGATCTAAACCAATACTTAAACAAAGGAAAACAGAGCAGATTGAAAGTTTGAGGCTTTTATATGATACCTGATTATCAAAACCGACGCCACAATCAAGGAGAATACAACCACCAATCAACATACCGAGTTCTCATGCAAATAGGTTGAGAATAGCTCCTGTAAGGAAGAATATGGAGGCATCGTCACACCTCCTGCAAAATTTCAATACTCATCACACCTCTTGCAAAATTCGATTAATCTATTAATTAACTGCTCATTATAGAACAATAATAATCAAACCTTCCAAAGAACAAAAGCAAAAACCTGGGATTTATATGTCAGTAATAAGTTTTATATATGTGTCAGTAAATTAATATCATGTGTGTGATGGTACATCAGATAACATTTGTATAGTGAGAGGTGTCGTTGGCACTATCACCATCCACCATAACCCTACTGATACAAATGAGTTTTGAATTCAGTTAAAATTCCAAAGCAAAATCAATTCGTGAATTTTTATAACTATTAGTCTATTACTATTTCACATGTCATAAATTGACAACTAAACTTTACAAACATTAGAAATCATTAGCTACTTCTAACCAACTTGGAAATAGTAAAATGTTCAAAGATGATGGGATGTGTTTAATGTCTCAACTCTAAAGCTAATACAAGTCAAACATTTTAATCATGTTAATGTGTCACTAAGACTACGCAGAGAGTGGAAATTACTTACATGTTTTGGTCAATGGCTTCCTTTGTCATATCTGCAATTCCTTCTCATCTCTGAGGAAAAAATATGATTTTTAACCAAGGAAAAGATTAAAACTTGCAAGTAAATAGCTCTGATAAGGAAGACATATATAGTATACTTTTGTTGCAGAATCTGTAGACTTTTCTTAATCTCATTCACAAAAGAGGTGTGATCTTTCAGTCATTGCTCTCTTTCTTTAATGGAAAAACTTTTGGAGCTTCTGCATCACGAGAAGTAACATAATCAAGAACAGCTATTGTTTCCATCAATGGAAGAGAGAGTACAAGCTAATATTGAATCTATTAAATCTCAGTTACTCCTACACAATAACAAAAACCTTAGTATCGAAATCCAAAATTTTAAGTTGAATACCTTAAGCTGAAATCAAGATGAGAGATGGAGATTCAGGGGAAGAAGAAAACTGAGATTCAAGGGAAGAAGAAGACTGAGATTGAGATTCAATAATGATTTCAGTAAATTTCAGAGCACAAATGAATCAAAAATTTCAGAATGTATGAAATATCGATTCAGGAAACTCTTAATCACAAAATCATAAAACTACACTCAAACATAATTGTTTCTTACATCAACGAGAGCTTGAAGCAAATAAATTAGAGTTAAGATACAACACCAAATAAAATTGGCTGGGTATGAAATACATGCCTTTGATTCGCGAAATTAGGGTCTCCGACGAACAGGTCTGTGGTCTCCGACGAGGTAAATGATGAACAACACCGGTTGTGATTTCAATGGATCAATTTCTCGTATGCCCCTCTCTCTCAAATTTAATGCTCATTTAGTCTACATCTCCAACCCAACTCCAAAACACCAAATTTAGTGTCAAATACTCTCCAACCCAACTGCAAAATTAACACTTAATTTAATTTTTTTGGTGTTCTGTGAACAGTACCGCACCAAACACCAAAAAATATTATTATTTTATTAGTACTTTTATATTTTAAAATGAATTTATATGTTATCTATTAGTATTAATGTTAAGTATTTTGCCCGGATTTGAAAAATTGATTGAGAATCGAATAAAGTTAACTCAAAATTAAATCAGAATTTTACTAGTTTTTATATGGGTCCAAAATTTACATCTATGAAATATTCAAACCCGATTATAATCAAGTAAAAGTATATTAAAATAATTTTATTTTATTTTTAATAATAAGAAGTTTTAGGTTATAGTTGATATAATATGAACAACTATAACTCTGCCGAAAATCTGGCAGATTTCCTGCAAGTCTGCCAAAATCTGGCAGACTTCCTGCAAGTCTGCCAAAATTTTGGCAGCCTTTTTTTTTGGATGCAGAGACCGATCCGTCTATTCCTAGATCGATTGGTCTGTTATTCTGAAGAAGCTATTTTAGTCTGCAATGTTTAGACCGATCAATCTGTATGTGGACCGATCGGTCTGAACTTTGTAGACCAAATAGCTTCTTCGCAAAAACTCTAATCGATGGCTTTATACATCTTCAGATTGGTCAACGCATCCAAACGATGGAACCGATATTTTTAAATGATCCGGATATGTTGCGAGTCTGACTAAAAATTATTAACTCAAAATATTTATGGTTTTATATGTGTGCTGATTAATAGAGATGGCGAGAAATCTAATGAAACTAGTGGTACTATCTATAGGGGGAATGAAGAGTGTAATGAATATGACGATAAAAGCGGTACTATCGATGAGGGGAACGTGAATTGTAATGAATTCGATGAAAAAAGTGGCGCTATCGATGTAGGGAACGAGAATTGTAATGAATTCGATGAAAAAAGTGGTACACTTGATGAAAGTTATGAAGATGATGCTAATAGTGCATTTACGAACGAAGTATGTGAAGTCTAATCACAAAGTTGTGCTCTTGAAGACTTTGGTTTTAAAGATGCAGGAAAGTTTACATGGAGAGGGTAATCATATCAGTAATGGTGATTCATATTCTTTAGATTGTTCTGTAAATGAAGATTACGAAGACCAACAAACATATCATTTTGAATCTGCTCAAAACACTCTCCCGGCTTTCGAGAAAATTCAAGAAGGACAAATATATGCTAACGAGGATGAGTTACTGAAGAAATTACGTTCCATAACTGTTGTAGGGAGTTTTGATTTCACAACCATCAAGTCGTCTAAAACGTTGCTGGTTTTGCAATGTCATGTAACAGATGTACCTGGAAGATTTGAACATCAACAATTGGAAAAACTGATCAATTTGAAATAAGAATATTCATTGGGACTCACACATGTTCCGTTACGGAAAGGGGCAACCGTCATCGACAAGCTACACCTAAATCAATCGGAGAGTTGTATGTGTCTAAATTTGGGAGCATAAATAGTGAACTTCAATAGGAACTTCTCTTGAAGCAATAACGCGTTGATCTAATTGCCACCGAAGCCACAAAGGACTGTCATGATCAGATCTTTGCATATAATGGAGGCCATGAAGACTACTTATGGCATTGAAATTGATTACTGGAAAGCATACAAGGCCTTAGTTCATGCCCTGGAGATGGAACGAGGTACTTGGGAGAGTGGATATGGGGATTTGCCCATATATTTATATAGGATTAATGCTGCTAATCCTCATACTATTTGTAGACTTGAATGTGATGGAGAAGATAGGTTTAAGTATTTGTTCATTGCATACGGTGCATGTATCTCTGGATTTAAGTTTATAAGAAAAGTAGTCGTTGTGGATGGCACTCATTTGAAAGGAAAGTTCAAAGGTATTTTGCTCTATGCTGCGGGACAAGATGGTAATGGTATGATATTTCCTTTGGCTTTTGGAATTGTTGATTGAGAGAATGATTCTTCATGGGAGTGGTTTTTTGATAAATTGCGTTTGATTTGTGGTGACGATGAAGATTTGGTAATTATATCTGATAGACACAAGTCGATTGGAAAATCTATCAAGAAGGTGTTTAAGTATGCCAAATGGGGTATCTGTACGTACAACCTATTCCAAAATCTAATAACCAAATTTAAGAAGTCTACTACGTTGTTTTTGGTTAAAAAAGCCATCAAAGCCTACAAAGCTTCTGAATTTACGATAATTTTTAATGAAATCAAGATTCATGATCCTCGACTTCGGGCTTATTTGGACAAATATGATGTTTGATTATGGTCTCAAGCACATTTTCTTGGGAATAGGTACGACATAATGACGAGCAATATTGCCAAGTCTTTGAATAAAGTACTAAGGAGTGCTCGTGAATATCATATTGCTTGTTTCTTAGAAGAATTGCGCAAGCCGATTGCGGAGTGGTTTGTGAAACGCCGTGAACTCGCTAGGGAACTAGAAACCTTGTTCACAGCTCGTGTAGAGGCAATGTTGGCTGAAAGATCACTTACGGAAATACACTTACTGTGCTACACATCGACATGCAATGCAGTTAGGTTTCTTGATGTGATCCTAATTGTGTTGTTGATTTGGAAAAGGTATGCTTTACCCTTTTATATTAATCCTATTATCGCTTAACACTAATTAATTAATTGTCTATTTACGTGACAAAAAACATGTACTTGTCGTGTATTTGATATCGATAAGATACCTTGTTCACATGCCTCAATTGTTAATGGGAAGTGGAAAAATATATCTTTGGAAATGTGCGTTGACGAGTATCACACAAAGTCGTTTTGGTACAATGCGTATGCAGAATCTATCAACCGAATAGATGTTGATACAGAGCCTTCAGATGATGCAGCAAATTTCATATGTCTACCACCAAAAGTAAGACGTAGTGTAGGAAGACCAAAAAAATCTAGATATCTATCAGCTTTGGAGAAGTCGTTAGGAAAACAAAAGGTACGGGAAGAAACAAGAGCAACAATTCTGGTAGAAATACAATCGTCACAGAACGTACGTAAACAATATGTGTGTTCAAGATGCAAAAGAGGAGGACATAATCGCGCTACATAAAAAAATATTTTGTGAATAATTCAAAAAAAAATTAAGCCGAATATTTAATTATACTTAAGCATCATATTTTGAATAAAATTCTTAATTAGTAATATAATATTTGTTGAAATTTCTTATTGACACAAATTATAATGTTTTGGCTTTTCTTGCAAGTATTTAGTTTTTCTTGAAATAAAAACGTGCAGTATAAACCTGACCGATTGGTTTTATCGTATATAGATAAATCAAGACCGATCGATCTCATTGTAGAGCGATTGGTCTAGTATTGTTGAGCAAATTATGAATTTATAGAGAAATCAAGACTGATCGGTCTCAATGTAGATCGATCGGTATGGTATTATTGAGCAAATTATATTGTTTACAGAGAAATCAAGACCAATCGGTCTCATTGTAGAGTGATCGGTCTGGTATTGTTGAGCAAATTGTAAAATTTACAGAGAAATCAAGATCGATTGGTCTGACTGTAGATCGATCGGTCTGGTATTGTTGAGCAAATTGTACCTATACAGAGAAATTAAGACCGATCGGTCTGATTTTAGAGTGATCGGTCTAGTATTATGGAGCAAATTTTATCGTTTACAGAGTAAGCAAGACCGATCGGTCTCATTGTAGAGCGATCAGTCTAGTATTGTTGAGCAAAATTTTAATTTACAGAGAAATCAAGACCGATCGGTCTCAATGTAGATCGATCGGTCTTCTCATTTTTTCTTAATCTTATTTCATAACCGGGTTTCCTAAACCGGTTGTAACTTAAATTGAACCAAAATAAACCATAAAATCGATTTTAATAGGGTAAAATCTGCAAATTCTCTTTCATTCTTCCTCTCTTCTTTGATTCTTTCATGACTTCCTTCATCTCTTCCTTCAACTTTCTACTCATTCTCAAACACAAAAAATCCTATACTCAACCAAATCAAATAATTCTTTGCTCTATTGTTATTGGATTTTCGTGCTCTATCCGAATATCATCATATTATTTCCGATCTGTTAAGGTATATTTTCGAAAATCCATGCTAAATAATCGATTTTGATATTTCTAGAATTTGATTATTTGTGAATGATGAGTTGTTTTGATTCTTTAAACTAGTAATATGAGTCATATTGGTCATTTAAACTTGGGTTTAGTGTTGATTTCGAAATTATCTGAATTTTTTGGAGTTTAGATTTAAGGTTGGTTTTATTGAAATTACACCAAAATTGTGAATTTTTTTGAGTTTAACTAGTTGAGTTTATTTTATTTTTAGTTGAAATTACACCAAAATTGTGATTTTGTTAGAGTTTTTTTAACTTGAAATTACACCAAAATTTTGATTTTTTTTGAGTTTTTTTTAACTTGAAATTACACCAAAATTAGTGGTTCTTTTTATTAAAAAAAATGCAAGTGTTTTTTTAATGTTACGTTGTTGGAAATTGTAATTTATGTTACTATAAATGCAGATGTTGCGCAAGACGTTGGAAGTGAAAACACATCAGTTCAAAGAGGATCAAGAAAACGATCCAGCGAACTTCCCGGTTTCCTTTAAGTGACAAATACATGACTCAGGTTTCTTAGCCGCTATGCAAAAGGTTACCATCTTACCGAATAGGATTGCTAAAAAGTATGCACTTATGGGACTTGGCCTATGGGATGATGTGGTTAATCTGTTAGACACCATTGGTTTCAGATCTTTCTACCTAGTAGATCACGAGACTTACCCAAAGGTTCTTCGTGAGTTTTTAGCCACAAGTTGGGTTACTTACAAAGACCCTTCTAAACCAATAGCAAGCAAAGGAAAACTCACATTCTTCATCAATAAGAAGTACTACACCTTAGCAATTAATGAGGTGTGTGATAGATTTGGTTTCTGGCACCATGAGAAAATTGGATTTGGTAAATTCGATGATGCGACCATGTTTTGGAATCTTATTGCGAAGGGTACATACGTTTCTCGTGGAGCAAAGATAACTCATATTCGTAATCCAGTGGTCTTCGTTGCTGCGAAAATCATCAGCAACTCTATGTTCTTCAAACAAGAGCCAAGTTCAATTCGTGATGATGAATTGTGGATGGTGTTTTATGGGGTCAAACACCTTTTGGATGAGTTCTCGGCATATCCACCAAGTGATGTTAGCCTTGGTGCCGTTCTTATATCTGAACTTGTGAAGTTGAAGACTCAGGCACCAAAATCAAAGAAGAAGGAGCTCTGTATCGGTACACTTCTTACTCATATTTTCAACTATATTGGTCTTGACTTGTCTCAGTATGAATCAGTGGACACGGTGCCTATGATTGATCAAAAACACATAATTAGCTGTCATATCCTTAAGGAGCATAACAAATACCACTTTTATACTCGGTCTGGCCTTGAGAAGTTGATTACACTCCCAGCGAGAGATATCACAGCTCTCGTTTCAGGAGAGAATTTTTTGAACCATCAGAATCCGTCCTTCGCGATGTACCCAGCAGAAACATCGACATCGTCCATCTACGTTCCAAGCGTCTTCATCTCATGTTAATGACGATGTTGATGATGTACAACCACATATTCTTCTTCCAAGTGATTCTAGCCAATATCTTTTACCAGACGTACCAGAACCAGAGAATGTGGAGGATCGTGAGCAGTGGAAGATAGATACGCTACGCAAAAACAATGATATGCTTCACCAAATATGGGCTGCTATTTCTAAGATACGCCCATGTGCTTGTTTATCTGGTCCACATGTACACTCTACCAACGACATGAGTCACAAAAACTGGGCATCTATGAAATATGACACTCTATTTTGTTTATGTGTTTGACATTGAAAGGTTCATAGGAGTAGGACTGAAAGAGTACGTAACAATGACGATGAGGAAGGTCATACTGATGATGATGTCGAGGTACCTGTTGGAACTCGTGAGCGTTAGACCCGGTCCAAATTGGTTCATGATGCAGGCGAAGGGCCTAGTCGTCGTTCTCGATGCCGTACACATCACCCAGGAGAGAGAAGCAGCGAGAGTGATAGCTCCTCGTAGGGACTACTATCTATCGCTTTGATTACTATTTTAAACTACTATTTATAGCTTTCTTCGTCTAACTTTTTAGTTATAAACAGTAAGATAATTATGTATTTCTATGCTTTCCAAAACTCTAGTTGTAATGTTACTTTATCTAAATTTTTTAGAGAACTTTCGTAATCAATAGTGTTCATCGAATAGAGCAAACGTAAATCAGTCAGCGGTGTGTATTCAGAAACATCAAACGCTTGTTATGGAAACTTTTTTTCAGAATAAACTAGACCGATCGATCTAGGTATAAATCGATCGGTCTACACCGTTATCACCATTCAACATCGAACCAGAACAATCTGGATCGATCGGTCGATTACTAGACTGATCGGTCTGCACCTTTATCTTAATTCAACTTCGAACCAGAACAATCCGGATCGATCGATTGATGTCTAGACCGATCGATCTTCACCTTTATAACAATTAACTTCGAGACAGAACTAACTAGATCGATCGGTCGACGTCTAGACCGTTCGATCTGCACCTTTATAACAATTCAACTTTGAGATAGAACTAACTAGATCGATCAATCGATGTCTAGACCGATCGATCTGAACCTTTATAACAATTCAACTACGAGACAGAACTAACTAGACCAATCGGTTGACGTCTAGACCGAACGGTCGACGTCTAGACCGAACGGTCGGTGTCTAGACCGATCGGTCGACGTCTAGACCGAACGGTCGACGTCTAGACCGATTGATCTGCACCTTTATCACAATTCAACTTTGAGCCAGAACTAACTAGATCGATTTGTCGACTATTGGATCGATCGGTCTACAAGATTATCATCATTCAACATCAAACAGAAGTATTAGGATCGATCGATTTAACCGTAGACCGTTCAATCTTGTTTATTCGGTATCAAAGTTCTATACAATTCATATATGGATCTATCACATTTAACGAATCAAAAAAATACAAGATCTTATCTTCCATGTCTAACTTTCTTTTCTTTATTAGACCGAGCAGCAGTAGATTCATATCAAAAAAAAAAACCATTTGATTCAAAAGTCCGTTCCTAATATTTCAACTCATCAAAAGTCTCTCCAGCCAGCTTCTCTCTTACAATCTTGATGTTCGAATCGGAAATTGGTATTTTAAATGGCACACCTAACGCATGACATTCGATGAACTTAATGGCATAGATACCACAATCACCAACCTTAAGCATTTGTGGAATTCCTTGTTGTGGCCTTCGAATTTTATACTTTTCGACACTTATACTTCCTCTTTCTGATTCTGGTGCTGCAGCACGTAGAAGATGGGGTAGCATATGTGCTATTGGTTTCACTGCTGCACTAATACCTTTGCTTGAAGTGCCATTAATACCACAATCTAAAACTTCGACAGATCGACTTGGAATAGAAATAACGAGTGCAACCCAATGGTTTCCACCAACATTTTGCACACACTAAATATCATCTACGTCAGTCCTCCAAGACAACCCTGTTTTAGAAAATTCTGGGAATTCGCCATTGGCGTATTGAAGTGATCCGTTTGGGAAAACTTGCACTTCTTTGGAATCCAAGAACTCTTTATACTTCGAGCACCAGAAATCAGTGAAATAAGCA
>OVBA01001748.1:226-40381 GCA_900406435.1 Lepidium aucheri | reverse complement strand
GATCAAAAGGAGAGGTGGCGGTTAAATATTTCACAAAGCTCTTCCAATCAAATTTTCAGAATGTCAACAACTCTTCATGTATTTCCTTCTGTAGCCACATTCAACCAAAGGTCACAGAGGAGATGAACGACAAGCTAACGGCTCAAGTCACAAATGATGAGATAAGAAAAACGATCTTCTCTATTAAACCAAAAAGCGCACCAGGACCAGATGGAATGAATGGATGTTTCTTCCGCACCTACTGGAAAATACTTGCTCCACAAGTTACCAAGGAAGTTAAAGAAGTATTTGAAACATGGGTTATTCCACATGAATGGAACTACACATACATTAGCCTAATTCCCAAGAAAGCAAATGCAGCACAAATGACAGACCTCCGACCAATCAGCTTATGTTCGATAGTATACAAAATAGTTACAAAGATAATCACAAGGAGACTACAACCAATGCTCAAGCACATTATCTCGGATACTCAAGGAGCATTCACACCAGGTAAATTAATAACGGACAATATCATGATTGCACATGAACTTACCTACCATATCACTACCAACACCTAAGGAAATTGGACTATATGCTGATCAAAACTGATATATCCAAAGCGTATGACCGAGTCAAATGGGACTTCCTTCAACAAGTTTTAGTACATATGGGATTTGCAGCTAAATGGATACAATTAATAATAAATTGTGTCACATCTGTATCATATTCAATATTGGTCAACGGACAAGCCCATGGCATCATACAACCACACTGTGGAATCAGACAAGGAGACCCACTATCCACATACCTCTATATCCTATGCACATAAGCATTGATTAGTCGATTGGGATACTTAGTTTCACAAGGAAAAATCACTGGTATACAATTCTTTGAGGAGGGTCCCATCATTACACATTTACTCTATGCTGACGACAGTTTCTTTGTTTGCAAAGCCACATCAGCAGAAGCACGCTCAATCAAAGAGTTTTTTGAAGAGTATACAAGAGTTTCAAGACAGACCATTAACTTCGAAAAGTCAAGAATAACATTTGGGAAGTTACCGGAAAAACAAAAAAGAGAGATACAAGAGTTACTTGGCATACAATCAACAAAAGGCATGACCAAGTATTTGGGTTTACCAGACTCATTTACAGGCTCAAAGACTAAGCAATTTGAATTTCTGACAGAACAGCTACAGAACAAAACAACATCATGGTTTGCAAAGACTCTCATGGCTGGTGGCAAAGAAATTATGATCAAAACAGTAGCAATGGCTCTTCCAATATACATTGTGTCCTGCTTTGCACTCACAAAGACGCAATGCCATAAACTCACAAGCCTAACTAGATCATTCTGGTGGAACAACCAAACAGACCAAAATAAGATTCCTTGGGTGGCTTGGAAGAATATACAAAAAGAGAAAGCACAAGGAGGATTGGGTTTCAGAGATTTTGAACACATGAACTCAGCTCTGTTAGCCAAACAAGCCTGGCGAATCTTGCAGAACAAACACTCTCTCTTGGCCAAAATGTACAAGTCTATATACTTCCCAGAGACGGAATTTTTAGACAGTGATACGGGTTATAAGCCTTCATATGGTTGGAGAAGCATTCTGAAAGGGAAAAAATTACTTACAAAAGGACTGATAAGAAGGATAGGCAATGGTAAAGACACATACGTTTGGACAAGCAAATGGATAATGGAAAAAGAACCAAGAACTCCTATCAGCAAATGCCCCATACTAAATGTCAATCTCAAAGTGTCTGAACTAATGTGCCAAGAAGGATGGGACTGGAACAAAATCCACAAAACTATACATCAGGTTGATATCAATAGAATAGTACAAATTACACCAAATCAACAAAATTAGATGAGTGGATGTGGAGTTTCAACAGAACCGGAAACTACACTGTCAAAAGTGGATACTGGCTTGTTAGTCACCTAAATCACCTTCAGTTGTTAGAAGAGACACCGCCTCTAGAATATCAGAATGTGCTTAAAACAAAAATGTGGAACATCAAAGCTCCAACCAAAATTAAAATATGCTTATGGAAAGTATTATCAGGAGCTCTACCAGTTAAAGCACAGCTCTTTCACAGGAAAATAATACAAGGACCAATCTGTGACATTTGTGGAAGTGAGGAAGAGACTATAAATCACATGCTTTTCAAGTGCCACAGAGCTAGACAAACTTGGCGCTTATCTCACTTCCCGGAACCTGAGGGAGGCTTCAGTAACCACCACTTAAACGGTAACATGATACACTTAATACAATCTACTAAAAATGCATTGATCCCTGAGGACATTAGAACTTGTTTCCCATGGATTCTGTGGAGTATTTGGAAAACACACAATCAAATCGTGCTTGGGAATACAACTCCTGATTTACTGACTAATATTCAAGAAAGTCTAATTGACCACAAAAGCTGGAAGCAGCAACAAGAACAACTCAGGACCGTGCATCTCAAGGAACGATTCATACGTGAAGAAAAGATGGAAGGAAACACAAGGAAGTGGACATACAATGCTTAGTGGCAAACAATCTTCTGGAAAAACTCCACTTTACACGGAGGAGCTTGGATTATCCAAAATGTGGAAACTAACGAAACTTGGCACTCAAGGCACACATTTTATAACAGAGGAGACAACACTTTAGTCCAACTCCAAGGACTAATTTGGCTGATACAAAGTATCTTGCATCTACGCTTCACACCGATCAGGATCTTAATGGAAAACAAAATCACTTTTAAAATAATCACACAACATCACAAGTGGCTGAGATATAAAATCCAAACACAGCTCATCCAGGATATGATGCAGAAGGAGAATGAGATAATTTTCCAACAAATACCAACCCAGAAATCATCGTGGCATTTTCTATTGGCAAGGAGTGTGACCAGAGAACAAAGATTCCAAGATTACATTGGTAGGAAGATCCCAAGCTGGCTAACACAACACCAGGCTCCAATCAATTATTTACTTTAAAAGAGTCTTGAAAACAGAGGAAGGAAGAAGCAAATAAGACACTTTCATAATAAATAAGTAAGCTCAACAGCATCAAAGGGTACGAGGTTTGGGATAATACATTAATGGGCTTAATTATTAACATTTAATATAATAATTAAGCCCATTAAGCTGCCTAGTTAGTTTTGTCAGAAAAAGGAAGTCACAGGCGGAGCCTCTTCGATTTCTGAACACATCACAACACAAGGTTCACCAATCCTATCTCACACTCTATTATAGCTCATGATTACATGCCTTTTAAATTTTGCTGGTTCATGCCTTAGATTACACACAGCTAGCAATGTCTTAGCAAGGAACCAATCACAAAAGTTTCTTAGCACAAGAAAAGATACACAAAGATTATGGAGAAGGTTCTAGGCGGCGTTAAGTGACACGTATGAGACATGCATTGGAGGGCATGATCACAACCTTCAAGACGAACAAAGCTAAGCTACATGCTTAAACTAAGGATCACACTTGAAGATGAACACTCAAACACGAGTATATAATTGGACAAGGAAGAGCCAAGCAGTCGATATCTCCCTTTCTTAAAGAACAAGAAAAAACAGAACAAGAACAAAGAAACTCAAGAGACTATGGTGGACAATTTCTGGATGGCGATTGAGCAATTTCACATGGGACGGAAAGATGATGACATCTATATACCAAACTACGCGTATTAAAACACGGCAGAGCTGAGTAGGAAGAGCCTAGTGGCAAGGCCAATCAACTACACAGAGACAAACTTGGTGGATATGGCTCACGACATGCCAAAAATATGGAGAATGGACACTAGGGTCTATGGTCAAATTATAGACCAAGATTATGTGCAATACATCTTTTACTCTGAAACATATCTCATCTTGGTGCTAAGGAGGCAACCCATAGTCTACAATGGTTGGCTTGCGTTGATTCAAAAATGGGCTCCAATTGACTCAAGTCTTTTCTTCTCAAGAGTACTAGTCTGGATTCAGATTCATGACTTACCGCTTCAGTATGCTTCACCAATGACCACAAGGTTGATAGCCAGAGAAATCGGCGAAGTGATCGAAGTGGATGTACAAGCTTTCTCAGTATTGCGAGCATCTACCATTAGGGCAAGGGTGAACATCGATCCCTTTGAAAAACTGAAATTCTTCAAGCCGGTTAGATTCCAGAATGGAGAGAGGCTGCATGTATTCTTCCACTATGAAGGAACAACGAACTTCTGCCTTAACTGCCAAAAGATGACACACGACACAACTCTTTGCACATACACTCCAATGCCTTCGGACTATCTCCTTGAACTAGAGGACAATCCAATCCCGCAAGATGTAGCTTCATCGTCATCACAAATGGAGGTGCATGCAATGAAAGTGGAGAACATACAAGCTACATTACAAGAACCAGATGCACAAAGTCAAAGAAATGAGCCACACAACAATGAAGATTTTCTCCCGGCTTTGTCTGAAACAATTCGAAACATTACGCTTAACAATGGAATAATCAGACATCTTGCAGCTAATCTAGAGCTTGATCTAGCAACAACAGACAACCAACAGGATGTTCACGTGCTCATGAACAGAGAATCTAAGCACAAACGCTATCCTGATCACGGTGAAGAACAAGCTAACAAGGCGCCAAGAACCAACTAATGGAAGGTGCCGGCGAAATGATAATAGGAGGAGAAGTAATGACTCATTCTCTGTCCACATACTCTAGCGTCAGGATGGATTCCTCTTGGTATTGATTTAGTTACAAATTTACGTTAAGTTTCTCTTTTTGCGGCTCACCAAAACTTGGTTTACTCCTCTGTTTTTAGGCTTTATTACGGGTAAGGCTTTATTTCGGTCATGCTTTAATGTTTCTTCATTTTGTAATCAAATTTCTACAATTATATAAATCCTTTTGCTTTGTCAAAAAAAAAAAACTTGGCCTACAAAATTACTATAAAAATGCAAGTGGCATTTAGCATAGTGGCAATTAGTAAGTCTTTTATAGGCAGGTGCACTTGCATGTCTCGGGATCGAGTCCTACTGCCTGCATTATGCTGGAACTTGGCTATTGGGCCGGCCAGTTGTGACCCAATGTTGACAAAAAAAAAATTACTATAAAAATAAATAATTACACTAAATATAATTGATAGTATAGACTATTCAGTTGTTTGGTTGAAAACAAAATCGCATATTTAGCTACCAAAATTAAATAATTCAAAAAATATATATGCACATATTATTTAAAACAGTCATTTACACACTTTTTTTTATCGTTTGAAAAGTCTGTTTAAAGAGTCATTTTTACATACTCAAATTATGAACATTTGCATTATCAAACACTCATTTGCAATAATTTTTTTCCTAATTATACTATTCTATCTTTACATTGTTATCAATAAATCTTAATATTAGGCCCTTTAACAAAAATAAATGTAAATCTTAATATTGATCTGACCATTGTTAAAAATCGTTTTTGTTATCATATGGGCCATGCAATCTCTTGACTTAAAGAATTTCAGAGTTCAATGCATTACATACTGTGTAAAGATTTTAAGATCATGGTATAGCCGGAAGATTGGCCAATTTTTTTAGTACCTACATCAACATACTAGATTTGTAATTGCTTTTATTGTTTTGAAAAATAATTTCTTTTAAGAGATTTAAATTAGAGTAATTATACTTTAGAATAAAAAACAAAGTAGAATATTATTAGTTTAATTTAAATCTCTTACAAAAATTGTTGTTTTTCAAATCTATAAAATCAATTTCGAATCGGAGTCTATGACTTCACCAGCTTCTGGTTTCATCAGATACCAAAACTATCAACAGGAAAACAGAATAATTGATTCGAAGTGTTTGTTATTTATCTAAAATTTGTTGTAACATTTGTGCCTCTCTTTTTAAGATCAAGATTAATAAAAAAAAACCATTCTTTTCTGTCTGTCTTCTTTACAATCGCTTAAATTGTTTTAATGGCTTTATTTAAACATGGTCACTAATCTGATCCACTGTTTAAATGTTACCTCACATAATACGCCTAAGAAAAAACTCAAAATTGCTTCATGAAGAGGTTTTTGTGATACATAGAGACATGTCCACGGTGGTGTTTGTGAGTTTTCTTTAGAAACAAAATGATGTATTTAACTTAAGATATATTTAGGAGATTTATGAAAAAAGGATATAAACACTAATGTGTGTTGCAATCAAACGTTCAAAATATAGAATTTCTAAGTTCGAATTGCTGATTCCGAAAAATGCTAGCAAGCTCTTGAATCAAAGAGATTAAGTAATGTGGTAGAAGTTATCCTATATATTAATTGCTTCTACCGAAACACTTATTTATTTATTTTCAAATAATTTTGTTCATTTTGGAAAATTTTAAAGTGAAAAAAAATCTATGTTTATTTAGAGAATCTAGGCTTAATTTACTTTTTCTTAACAGATTTGAGAACAAATAAAAACTGGAGGAGAAGAATGAAACTTAAGAAAAAATCATTCTAAAATGACAATGTGGAAAGGATAAAATAGAATACAAGCTATAGATTTTATCATATTACTTAAATTAAATGGTTGTTTTGCAAACTATAAATATTTTTAATTGTTAAATTATATTAATCACAATCCAATAACAAATATCTACAATAATTGTACACATATCCTTGTTTAAAAATAGGTAAAATATAGATTTCGATCTTTAGCTGTAGTTACAATATTTTGCGTCTTTAATTAGACTAACATGTATTATTAAAAATACAAATGAATTATGTTTGGTTGGAAAACGGGAGATAACTTCCCCAAAATTTTTTCGAGCAAATAAGAAAGTTACCTTCATATTTATCTAAGGTATGTAAATCCGTCTACATCTTTTAACAGTATCGAACTAATAACATCTGGTCGAAAATCAAATCAAATTAATCATAAGAACTAATGTATAATTTGCTAAACAATTCATAATATGATTAATTTTCCTATACACATCAGAAATACTATATTAGGCTCTTAAAAGAAAGTCAGACACATACATAATAGAAAGGAAAACTGATAAGATTCACTTGATCCCTTAGTAAGAAATGCAAAGATATTTTAATGAATTAATATATTCCCCAAAAAATATATTTTAAAGTGTATTCTTGATTGGCTCACTTTAAATAATTCTTAATGGAGTCAATTAAAAAAGATTATCCTTAATCTTATTTCTTAATGAAATTCCAATATGTCTCAGTTCATGCACCTTTTCTTTGTACAACCCACATAATTGTTTACAAAGTTACATCGTAAGTATGAAATAAACGAATCTTGGCAGTACATTTATTTGATCTCTTGTCATGGGATTCTAAGTAATATTAGCTGAAAAATGAACGTAGCCTAGCTTAACAATTCGACACAAGATTAATTGTTTACTAGTAAAATATAGAGAATGGCCGATTGAGCTGGAAATTCTTTACGTTTCAATTGATTCTCACTTTTGCTGCATTGTTGTTAACTTAGTGTTCATAGTATAAAAGGTGAAAAATGAATAGTTTGTTACGAAGAAGTTAGTGAGTGAAACCCTGTTAATTTAGGCTAAAAGTCGATTTCACTCAAATACGAAATTGTTAATTATTTTCATTTGCTATTTCACAGTGTCATGCTTTTATCAATGTATTGGTGGCTAGACTTTCGCACTGTCATGCCTTTATCACAAATATTTTTTAAAGCATTGAGAATATCAAACATATCAGACAATTGAAATTTCTTTTAGAGAATCACACATGGTAACATATGCATACTTAATGATGTACGTACCCTTCTTGATCATATGATTTTTGCAACATCACAAGTACGGTATAATCACTTTGTTGTAAGTAGATATATCCTTCTTGATCATGTGTTTTGGCAGATCATCACAAGTACGATACTTCCATCATTTGCATAAAACTGAATCAAGGATATCAGTTGACTTCTAAACCTAGTGATTCAGATATTCCACATACAAGTGAAATTTATATAACGAGTATCACTTGACTTCTCAATACGTATACACTTGCTCTCCTCAGCTCTTTGACCTCTTTCTCCTAATATTTAATATTTCAGTTGAGAGATCAACTTGTAACGGCATGATAAGCAGCTATTTTCCACTTGTTCAATCAAAACTAATATTTGTCTGCCTTTTTCAAGTATGTGCCATTATTTTCCAGAAGCAAGCTCCTGTCTCAAATCAGCTCAACAAAACCTCAAACCATTGTTTAGTACTCACAAATTCCAATCACAGTTCTTAATTCCAAAAACAATTAAATGACAGAGGTTTACTAAATAAATCATCCAGTTGATATTCAGTGTTCACATGATCAATCATAACCAGTTTCGCCTCAATGAGTTCATGAATAAAATGATGATGAGTGTCAATATGCTTAGTTCGAGAATGTTGCACATGATTCTTAGCAATGCTAATGGCACTTTGATTATCACAATAAACAAGCAAAGGTTCAGAAATTGTACTGTATGCAGCAGACATCTGTTGATCCAGAGAAGCTGTGTGCAGCAGCTTCCCAACGCATTGTATTCTGCTTCCGCTGTTGATAAAGAAACACAATTATGTTTCTTGCTGAATCAGGGAATCAAATGTTTCCCATGAAGAAACATTCACCACTTGTGCATTTTCGATCATCAACACATTATGCCCAATCTGCGTCGTAGTACCCTGTTAAGCTTGTCGTCGTATTCTTTGTGTAGAAAATCCCAAGACTTTTTGTTCCACTCACATACTTCAAAATACGCTTAGCTGCTTGGAGATGACTTTCTTTAGGATCAGCCTGAAACCATGCACACATTCCTACGGGAAAACAGAGATGTGGACAACTTGCTGTCAAGTACAGTAACCCTTCGATTAGACTTCTGTATGATGTAGCATATATAGATTTCCCTGATTCATCTCTTGAGAGCTTTTCATTTGATCCCATAGGTGTCTTTGCTGCCTTGATGTTCTCCTTTCCAAAATTCTGAATCAGATTCATCGCATATGTGCTTTGATTCACAAAGATCCCATCAGACGTCTGTTTTACTTGCAATCCCAAGAAGTAAGTAAGTTCACCATTCATACTTATCTCAAATTCTTGAGTCATGACTTAAAAAAACTTATCAACCATCGTCTGATTGGTAGATCCAAATACTAGATCATCAACATAGATCTGCACCACTATGAATCTTTCAAATTGTTTAGAGTAAACAATGTCTTGTCCACACTTCCAAGTGTATACCCATGCTCAATCAAAAACATGGCTAACCGATCATACCACGCTCTTGGTGCATGTTTGAGTCTATACAGCGCCTTGTTTAGCTTGTAAACATAATCAGGATGCTTTGGATCTTCAAACCCTTTGGGTGTTCAACATACAATTCTTCTTGAAGAAATCCATTCAGAAAAGCACTCTTAACATCCATCTGATACTGTTTGAAACCCATCTAGCAAGCCATTCCAAACGGAAATCTGATAGACTCCAAATAAGCTACTGGTGCAAATGTCTCATCAAAATCAACACCTTTAACTTGTGAGTAACCTTGAGCAACCAGTCGTGACTTATTCCTTACAATATTCCCATCTTGTCAATCTTGTTCTTGAAATTCCATTTGGTGGCAACAACATTGATATCTTTAGGACGACAAACCAGAATTCACATATTTAACCATGCAAAGTTTGACAGCTCCTCCTGCATAGAAACAATCCAAAATTCATCTAATAGGGATTCTTTGTATGTCATGGGTTCAATCTTTGATACAAAAAAACATACTCAATCGATTCAACATCTTCTTGCTTCTGTGCCATGAAAGCCATGAACGCTGCATTCCAACAAGCTGTTTGAAATCAATATTCTTTCCTCGAGTAACACTTCCCCCCTGAATCTCTTCTATAACATCTTTACATGAGTGATTCTGATGCACTTGAGGAGGAACATCAACCTGTTCTGTAGATTGAACACCTAAACTAGACTCTACAGACTGTTTAGGCTCATTATTTTCATCAGGTTCCTGAAGTGTCAGCCAAAACGTGGAAGCATCATCAAGGCCACATTCACCGTCTCTTGAACTATCAAAGTTCGACGATTATACACTCTAAAGGCTGTACTTGAACCTGAGTAACCAAGGAACATACCTTCATCACTCTGAGAATCAAAATTCCCAAGATTATCCTTATCATTCAGAATGTAGCACATGCATCCAAACACGTGAAAGTAATGTACTGTCAGAGTTTTACCCTTCCATACCTCATATGACGTCTTTGTAGTTCCTTTTCGCATATACACCCGATTGATGATGTAGCATGCAGTGTTAACAGCCTCTGCCCAGAAGTGTTTAGGTGCATTACTTCCATGCAACAAATGCCATTGCCATTTCCTGCAATGTTTTGTTCTTTCGCTCAATAACATGATACAACGAGTTTTAACCCTATATCCTATTGCAAGTGCACAGCAAACGTAATAGTATTTAGGGGTCAAATTCCTCAGAGAACCAAATCACACTTTTGACTTCTATTAAATCTCAAGCTATATCAATTAAAATCAGAGAGATAAATACTAACAACTTAAACGTGAGTGTAATCAAATAACTAAAGTAATCGGATATTGAGTATTCATTTGGGAGTTAGAACTCTTGTCAGGGAAACTATTCATGAACTAATCTAATCATATTCTCGGCGAAAACATAAATAAAGATAAACCAACTCTCGTTGAATCTACCCCTCTACTAATAATCTAAAGATCCTAACTCTTGTTGGTTTCACATTACAAATAGGCTTTATCTTTTAGGTTCAATTACCCAAAACCCAACCTAGCATCAACTCTCGTCGGTAGTGAAGGAATTGCTCTTCTAATCTAGTTCTGATTCTTAACAGACTTCTGGAAATTGAACAACCTAAAATCATTGACTAGGTGATCAAGCTAATCTATGCATTAAACTCAAGTATTAGAAGGAGAATTTTCTATTCATCAATCCTATTTGTTCCCTAACAGTTGAATTCTAAAACCCTAGAATCCTTAAATCTGATCTAAGATCTACTCACATATAGAACAATGAACCAAGTAAAACATGATGAACTAAAACTAAAATTGCATAAGAAATAATAATAGAGTTCAGAAATTCTTCTCAAGTGTAAAGAGATCTTCTCCCTGGTTTACAAACTCAAAAGCTGCTGTAAAAATCGTTCTTCAAAAAGCTCAAAGACGACATACAAAAATAAAATAGGAAAAGAGTATTTATAGAGTCTCAAAACAAGAGCTGAAAAATTGTGGAATTAGGTTTTTTTGAAGGGCAATGATCGATTGATCTTGGAGATGATCGATCGATCATGCATATTAATTCGATGTCTCAGAAGCCAAGTCGTTCTTCAGATTGTGCGCATCCTCTTCATTAAAGAACTGATCGATCAATCCTTGTGTTGATCGATTGATCTTCCCTCTCGTGGAAAATACCAGAAAATGCTTTAAACTTGTCCAAAGTCCACCTTCAAGCATGATTCAAACTCCGAACGTTTTTGAACTGAAATCTCAATAAAACAGAGACAAATTTACTAAATATAACCATAATAATGAGCTTAAAACCGACAAAATATGAGGAACATCAATTCCCCCAGACTTAGCTTCTTGCTTGTCCTCAAGCAAAGAAAGAAAAGACTATAGGAAGATCACATCTCATCAGATAAATGACTCTCTCCAGATCCTGCACATCAAGTCCAAAGTGATCACAAGAGTATTACTTATCAGAATCAAGAACACCTTGTACTTCCCCCCAGACTTGGCAAACATAACAATCTCGCGTCACAATTCAAAACAAACAATAAGATTCTCCATACTGACTTCTTAATAAACCTAAGTGCAGTATCATTTGAGGGAATATCGACCACAAGGTGAAAAGTTCCTACTTCTACTCTCTAGATTACCTTCAATCTGATTTCATCTCTCTCTTTTCATAAAATCAAATCTTTCTAGGTTTGCTTAGGGTATCCTTTTTTTTAATTACTTGGCTGATTCTTTGGTAACTAAAGATTATACATGAGTTGCTTCATTGGAGTTTCCCTCGGTAAGCTAGTTAGTAAATTGAAAAGGAAAACGTCATTAGATGTATCCTCAGATATGTCTAATTTACTTTAAAAACTTGCAGCGTCATTGGAAAACTTTTACCCTAGGCTAACTTCATGCAAAAACTTAAATCGAGTACCATCAGAATTGGGCTTAAAATGCCTGAAAATGATGAAGAGAGAAACATAACCACACTTACAAGGAACATCATTCATTGAGTAAAGAGAAGGAACATACCTGATGTATTACCAATTCCCTTGACGAGAGGATTAAGTCAGGTTAGGTGTGAAATCAGCATGGAATCCTCTGAAAACTGAGATAAATGTGCTCTGAAACTGAGTGTTGCTTTGTCTTTAAGTTTTCCAATAGTTTGATCGATTCATGACAAATGCAAATCAAGCAAAACTGAGTCCACGATAATGCTGAGAAAATCGAAAATCAGATGGTCTGATGTGAGTCTTAAAAGTTCAGAATACAGAAATAAATGCTGAGAAATAGTCTGAAAAATCGAGAATGCAAAAGAAATAAAACAGAAAATGCGATAGTTAATAAGTGTTCTCCCCGATACTTACTTTACACCGACCCGGTGTAAAAATTAACAAAAAAAAAGACACAAAAACGCATAAGTAACAAAAGAAAGCAATAAATAGTCTAACAGAAAATGAAAAGAAACTGAAACAAAGGTAGGAAGTAGCCGAGAAGCTACTCAGGACTCTGGCTGTCTTGATCCCCTGGTGTTCTGCGACGTCGAGGGAAACGATGCTCCAGTGGCTGATCGTCCTCATCATCATCATCTGACTGATGTACAGCAACATCTGGCCGACTCGTAGGCGCGATACGCATAGGGATAGACTCATCTCTATCAGCTGTAGGTGCACTTATACACAAAGAAGTTGAGATCTTCCTCAAAGTATCACAAACCATCCGCTGAATCGATCTCTTCCTCCTCTTATTCTCGACCTGCCACTCTCAAAACTATTGATCTGTGAAGTCTGGTGAGTAATGTGGCAGTCTGAGTTCTTCTTCAGGAAACTCGGGAAGCAAAAACCTTGAAGGTTGAGCAGCTGGAGGTACGGGTGGAGCAGAAGTGGAAGCTCGAGCTTTCCAAGATTCGGCACGAGGTGCATCTTCCTTTTCCTTAAGCTTTCCAGAAATCTCAAGATGTGTCAAATCTGGCCGAAACTCTACATTCTCTCTGCATGTAACAGAAGTGATGTAAGGAGCAGGAAGAATGACATACATCATCTGCGGTGTGTCATCGAAGAAAGTCCACTGTTTCTTCTCTAGAAAGTATCCAAATCTGGCGAAGGCAGCTGTATCGATCAAATCGATCCTCTCCACAACCTCTGTCTAACTTAGATCTAATCCATGAAATCTGAAGATCGGTGTTAAGAGGCTACCAATCAGTTCAACAAATCCCTTCCTTGGGTCACCTCTGAATCTACGCTTGATCAGCTCATTGGCAAATAGATACCCCCAGTTGATGTTCAAAGGAGGACATGTAACATAAGAAGGATTTTGGTAAAGATCTGGAACTAAATGATAAATGGCTTCGTGCAAGTACCCTAGTTGAGACTTGAAGACACTGCCTGACTCTTCTTTAGTGAGAATGGTCGACCCAATGTGCTTGGAAATTATTCGAATCGCATGATTCCTAATGTGAGTAAGGTTCGAACACTTACCCTGATACCCATCACTAGACAACAAGTACCACAATGCATTCTTCGGAGGAGAATTCTTTGATGGTTTCTGTCCCACTACAAACTCATCAAAACCATAAACCTGACACAACTCCTAAATGGTGAACGTATAAAGAGCTCCTCTATACATGTACATGAGGTACTGAGCATAAACCGGACTATGAGGATCAGCACTCATATGTAGATCACATGTCGCTAAGAACTGCCTAATAACCTCTGGATAGAGCGGATAAAAATCAAAACGGAACCTGGTCAAACCGAGGTTATCAAGCAGCTTAGTAACATCCTCAAGGATTCCCATCCGAGGCAATGTCTCACAGCAAAGGAACTTCGTCGGGATCAAGGTGTTAGCAAGGAGCTGATCATAGAATCTCTCATGATAACTCTTCCATCCATCTCCTTCCTTTCTATTCTTATAAGCTGCTGCAGTTTTGACATTAGAAGGGGTGTCCCTGCTCGCCATAGTCTTGACAAAATATGTCTGTTCCGGTCTCGGCCAAGATAAACTCTCACCAAGTTGTCCATATCCAGGTGCATCATTATGTTGTTGCGATGACTGACCACGCTGAAGATTAAAAGATGCTGACCTTCTTTGTAGGCTTCTTAGGATTAGTGGACGAAGTTTGAACCATATACAATGAAAGAACAGACACATAACCAAAAAACATGAGTGTGTAATCGAGAAAATTCACAAGAATTTGAAAATTTAGGCGTACAAATGGGTAAGTGTTTTGATTGCTACTCTATTAAACAAGATCAACATCCAGCAATGCATCAATCCAACCACAATCATCAAAGTCAAGCCTAAAAATTCCCAGAATTCTCTAAAAATTCTCTTTCAACCAAACAAGCAATCTCTAATCGAAATTCAATCATCCAAACAGCAAGAGGGAGTCGAATTCATGTAAGAATGAGGTATATGCATCAGTTAATCGATGAAAATCAACCAAAAATCAAATTCCTCTTTACCCAATTCAACCTCCAAAATTAGACATGAAATTCGAATTTAGAGAGCATACCTTTGCCAATCAAAGTAAGTAACCACAAAATCAGATAGAAGGTGAGAATCTAAGCGAATTAGGCTTTTGAAACATCAAAAACGGATGAAAAATGAGAGAGAAATCGAGAGTTGAAGATCTGCGAAATTGAAAATTTAAAACTCGCTCGAAATTTAACCTTTTCTTTGCGTTTAAGAAGACGAACCTGAATCACAGATCAATCGATCCTTACATCGACCAATCGATCTCTGCTCTGGAGAGCAAAGTTTTCCCTTTCTGCTCGATCGATCCTGACTTCCCAAGTCGGGCGACAGTTCATGCGCTTCTTCTATCCTAATTGCCCGATCGTACCATATTTCCCAAGTCGGACTACAGATCGTGCGCTTTTTCTCACCCTTTCAGTCGATCAGTCTATACGTCTTGAATCGTGCGATGGATCATGCGGTAAGTCTTATCTCCTTCGATCGGTTGGGCTATGCTTGTTCGGTCGGGTATCGGATCGTGCGCAAACTCATTCAGCTCATTGATCTCACTCAGCGCTCTTTTACTGTCATTAGCTTGACTCGGATGCCATTCAGATGGCGGAACTGCTTGAGTGAGGTTTGCTCACTCCTTGGACACTAGTTTCCTCAATGATGAACTTCTTCAGCTGTTTATCTTTCTTGTGAATTGTCCTTCCTGAGGCATCCTGCAATGCAATAGTTCCATCCCGGCATATCTTTTTAACCGTGTAGATTCCTAAAGTATCAAAGCCAAAACTACCTGCAAAAACTTTGATAACCAAACCTTTAACATCATAATTGCAGATTTTTTTCAAGACGATAAAGGATACAAGTGTCATGACGTTCAGCTGAGTCCTTCTCCTGTTCACGAAGCAACTCATACTCCTCATCACAGTCACCATCTTCTTAGTCTTGTTCTGCAACTTGAGGCGATGATTCAGTGCTCACTTGCTTCCCTTCACCATCTCTGGCACCACCTGTGTTGAGGCATGGTCTTCCCAATAAGATCAGAACAACTCCTTCTCTTGCCATCTCAACAACAGTAAAGTCCATTGGGATTTTGACCCCAATGAACAAAAAGAGAAAATCAAAAGAAAAAAAAGAAAATAACGATATAGACTTGAAACTATAAACAGAATCAAAAGGCAACTAATGGTTCCCTGGCAGCGGCGCCAAAAACTTGATACAACGAGTTTTAACCCTACATCCTACTGTAAGTGCACAGCAACGTAATCGTATTTAGGGGTCGATTTCCTTAGAGAAAGAAATTACACTTTCGACTTCTATCAAATCCCGAGCTATATCAATCAAAATTAGAGAGATAAATACTAACAACTTAAACGTGAATGTAATCAAATAACTAATGCAATCGGATATCGGGTATTCATTCGGGAGTTAGAACTCTTGTCAGGGAAACTATTCAGGAACTAATCTAATCATATTCTCGGCTTGAACATAAATAAAGATAAACCAACTCTCGTTGAATCTACCCCTCTACTAATAATCTAAAGATCCTAACTCTCATTGGATTAAGATTACAAATAGGCTTTATCTTTTAGGTTCAATTACCCACAACCCAACCTACCATCAACTCTCGTTGGTAGTGAAGGAATTGCTCTTCTAATCTAGTTTTGGCTCTTAACAAATTTTTGGAAAGTTAACAACCTAAAATCATTGACTAGGTGATCAAGCTAATCTATGCATTAAACTCAAGTATTAGAAGGAGAATCTTCTATTCATCAATCATATTTGTTCCCTAACAGTTGAATTCTAAAACCCTAGAATCCCTAAATCCGATCTAAGATCTACTCAGATATAGAACAATGAACCAAGTAAATCATGATGAACTGAAACTGAAATTGCATAAGAAATAATAATAGGGTTCAGAAATTCTTCTCAAGTGTAAAGAGATTTTCTCCCTACCTTACAAACTCAAAAGCTGCTGTAAAAGTATCGTTCTTCAAAAGCTTAAAGACGACATACAAAAATAAAATAGAAAAAGAGTATTTATAGAGTCTTAAAACAAGAGCTGAAAAATCGTGGAATTAGGTTTCTTCGAAGGGCATTGATCGATCGATCTTGGAGATGATCGATCGTTCCTTGGATATTAATTTGATATCTCAGAAGCCGAGTCGTTCTTCAGATCATGCACATCCTCTTCGTTAAAGAACTGACCAATCGATCCTTGTGTTGATCAATCGATCCTCCCTCTCGTGGAAAATACCAGAAAATGCTTCAAACTTCTCCAAAGTCCACCTTCAAGCATGATTCCAACTCTGAACATTTTTGACCTGAAATATCAATAAAACACGGACAAATTTTCCAAATATAACCATAATATTAAGCTCAAAACCGACAAAATATGAGGAACATCACAACACCATTCTGTTGTGGTGTTCGTGGTGCTAAAAGCTGATGATTAATACCTTGTTCTAAACAAAAACGTTTGAATAGATCATTCTCAAACTCACCACCATGGTCACTTTGAAGAAACTTGATACCTTGACGTTCATTGTTAAGCTTAAGTGCCAAGATTTTGAAGCTATCAAAAGACTTACTTTTCTCACGAAGAAAACGCACCCATGTGTATCTGCTGAAATCATCAACCAGAATAAGAATGTAATTTTTCTTAGAAGTACTCTCAACTAGAATAGGACCCATCATATCCATATGAACAAGTTCCAACAGACTCTGTGGTTTGGTTTCTTTTTCACAAATGTTACACCAAAATTTACCACTTGCCTTTTCACCATGACATAGTACGAGAAGATGATCATCAACTCTATGCTTTACCACTTTTGGTAAAGTGGCACATTTAAAGCATATGTCAAATCTACAATCATCTTCAATGCAATAAGCATAACTTCCTTCTGCCAACAGAACCATTGCACACTCTATCTATTTTTGATGGAGTGTGATATAAAAAATGATCTATATGACTTGGATATATATTGAACAACACAAAACATAGAAAGTCGAGTTTATTGTAGGTAGAAAGTCCTTTTAGATCTCCAAAGATCTAAAAGTTGAGCTTATCTGTCCATCTACCTTACGCCATATCCATCATCATCTCCCTTCATCCTCCTCAAACTCGTTCAATTGCATGCTACACCATGTGGTATCAGAGCCATTCTTTCGTGCTGCCATCGCTCAGCTAATTCAATTAGTACCACAAAGGTAACTTCACACCACTAAACATTTTTCCTTTTTTTATGCCTCAGTTCATGTTATCAATCACCACTATGTTGGTCCCCATCCATCCCCTCGCTCAAATCTCCAAGCAAGCTTTTTGGGTTCTTGACATATCCATACCATGAAAAACTTGTCATTGTGGCTGTAGACTGAAAATCGATTTTATGGGAGCTTTCCCATTATCTTTTGGGAAACAATATATCATGGTGGTCGTAGATTATGTTTCAGAATCGGTTGAAGCGCTGGCTAGCCCAACAAACAATACCAAGGTTGTTCTGAAGGTGTTCAAACACATTATTTTCCCGAGGTTTAGTGTACCACACATTATCATTAGTGATGATTCGTGGATCAGGAAGACCTACTCCCATTAGAGGAAGCGGACTGGTTGACGACGTGGATCGTATTTTATCAACAAGACCTTTGAGAGCCCTCCAAAGAAATATGGGGTCAGACACAAGGTTGCTACACCGTATCATCCACATACTAGCGGGCATGTTAAGATTTCTAGTAGGGAGATAAAGAGCATGCTCTAGAAAATGGTTAGCACAACGAGAAAGGATTGGTCTGCTAAACTTGATGAAGCTCTTTGGGCTTACAGAACCGCATACAAGACACCTCTTGGTACAACACTGTTTCACCTCTTCTACGTCAAATCATGTCATCTTTCAGTAGAGCTCGAGTACAAGGCAGCCCCAGATGTAAAGATGTAAAATTTTGACATTACACCTCCGTCTGAGCGTTGGATGATGCAACTACATGATCTAGAGGAAATTTTCCACATGGCTATGAGAATTCTTGGGTTTACAAGGAGCGAACAAAAGCCTACCATGACAAATGTATCCTTAATAAGAGTTTTGCTGCTCATGATCAAGTGCTTTTGTTCAACTTTTGTTTGAAACTTTTTCTAGCAAAGCTTAGGTCGAGGTGGTCTGGACCATTCACCATCAAAGAAGTGTGACCATATGGACCAGTAGTGCTGTTGGACGCTCCAGGAGGCAAGTTTTCATCAATGGCAGTGTTTAAAGCTTTATCTCGCTCACATAGGCATCACAAAAGGAAAACCAGTCCTCTGGATTATCCGTTCACAGCTTAAACCGTGACTGAGTCAAGCTAATGACCTTAAACAAGTGCTGAACGGGAGGCAACCCACTGATAGGTTTTTGTGTTGTTGTGCATTTTTTACAATTAAAGTTTTTCTTTGTTTTTGCTTTTATTCGTTTCCAGTAAGAGAATCTAGTCAAAAGGTTTAGATCAATCGATCTAGATCATGATTGATTTATTCGATGGGCTTAATCAAAGTTGTGTTTGATCTTAGCATCAAGTTCAAAAACAAGATTGTTTGATCATCGTCTTCAAGCAACATAGATTTATTGGTCTGCCAAACCATACGATACTACGTACGATCCATACATCAATCTAAACTTGATCTAGACCTTGAATGCAGTGAATCGATATATCTGCCCTAGGTTATCCAGTTTCATTCGCCTGTTTTTTGTTTCCAAATTTCTTTTTATTTTTCCATCAGTAGTGCGTCCTTTAGGTTTTATTTCTCACCGAGACACTAAGAAGTAAATCAGGAAAAAAACACTTGTTGTGACTAACAGATTTTCTTTCTTTTATTTTTTTGAGTCAAAATTGTTGGGAACCATGATTCTCGAGGAATTACTACATTTTCAAGAACTTAGATAACCATTTTCTCAGGCGAGACAGAAATCGGTTGACTATTGGAAAACCTAGAGATCACACAACTTCTCCATGTTATCTATATCCTCTTGGGTATTTGAAGAATCTCATGCCAGCTTTACACCTAGCCTTACTTAATCTTCTCGTTAAGGGGTTTGGCATACATAGGATCATGTTCTCTTTTCAGTCCTGAAAGACTTATCCTAGTGTGAGTATGGTTCACCTTCTTTATCCTTTCAAAGCATTGTGTGAGTATGCTAAATGTTTCACTTCTGGAATAATTATTATTAAAAGGTGGATGCAATGTTAGTAATCTGAGAAAAAATTTCCAATGAAGCTACTCTTTTTCTACATTCTTTGAGTTACTAAAGAATGCAACCAATTAAAAAATACAGTGATACCCTAGGTAAATAGGGAGATATTGGTTGCAAAACCGATACAAAAAAATACAATGATACCCTAGGTAAATCGGGAGAAATCGACTGCAAAGTGAAAGAAATTAGAGGAAAAGAACCATATGGAAGATAGTAGGTGTGCTTAGGTTATAGCTGAAGAAGAACCCATGTGTCCATTGATCGATATTCCTTGGTGAGATCGCACTTAGATATATCAGTAAGTCGATATAGTGCATTCATATCACTCACTTGGATTGTGGAATTTGTTTGGGACAGATGTAGAACCTGGGAAAAGTACAAGGTGGTCTCAGTTCCGTGATAGAAGGTCAATTATACCAATTTAACCTCTCGTACGTATCGTATCGATGTTGCACTTGAAGATCAAATACAAAAAGATCAATGGTTACATTATCAATCTTTAGAGTGAACTTAAGCTAAGTAAAATCAAATAATGATGGAAACTAAACGAACTAAACAAAACAATAAACCATGTAAAATTGGTGCTCCTAACTGTTGTTGGTTCTAGAGATGTAAACATGCACTATTAATTGGGTCTAATATGTCCACAACTAGCCTTAACATCAACTATCGTTGGTTAAGGACTAGTTGCTCATCTAAGTTAGTTCAGGCATCTAACAAGCTTTTGGAGAGTTAAACAACCTAAGATCATAGACTAGGTGACCAGTCTAACCTAAGCATTAAACTCAGTCTTAGATGGAGAACACATAACATCGAGCCTTATTTGTTCCTAATTCATTGAATCCCTAAATCCCTAGAAATATCTAAACCTAATTGGTAAACTACTCAAACATAGCAGAAAGTACAAATAAAAAAAGAAGAATATATAAACATAATGAGAAGCTGAATTAAATAGAAATAGGGTTCAAAAATCTTCTCCAATAGTGTTGTGTAGGATAGATATCTTCTCCCTCAAAGTTTACAAGAGTCGCTGCTGAAAATAATGATAGGATGCCCTAAACGTTCTAAGAAAACTATTTAAATAGGCTAAAAATGTGTCTAGTACAAAATAAAGAAAATCTGGTTTTCTCTTTGTAGTATCGATGATCGATCGATAAAAAGTTTGATCGATAGATCATGGGGTAGAATGGTCGATCATGATATTAGCAGGTCGATCATCAAGTTGATCGCATCTTCTTGTGGCGTCTGTTCTCAGCCAGAATGACATTTCTTCAGTAAAATCGCCATATCTTCTTAACCGCTTGTCTGATTGCCCTCAATCCACCTTCAAATGAAACCTTACTCACGTGTGTATCTTTTATTCAAATTTCATCTCTATCCAAAAGTGGAAAGTCTTCCAAAAGAAGCCAAATTTCTGATAGTTCTGTAGGATTCTGCATCTCCATATGCTTGTTTTCACTCAAAACAGCTCATCTTCTTCAAATATATCCTATGACCTGCACTACAAGAAAACTATAATTTATTAACACCATTTTACAACAAAATTGGGATGTTGTAAATTAGAGACGTATTGCCAACTTCTTTACGATGAAATGTCCAATCGTTGTAAAATGGTTGTAAATTTACAACAAAAAATTTTGTTGTAAAAAGGTAGCTATTTTACGATGAATTGACAATGTTTTAACCTGTCAGAGAAATTTTGTTGTAAAAATGTCCCAAGTTAGCAACGCTTTTATAACGAAACCTATTTACAACAACATAAAGACGATTTTAGAAATTTGGTATTTCCGTTTTTGGTGTTTGGAAATTGATTTTGAAAAAAATCTAAATGACTTTGTAAAAACATCTCCAAATATTATTTTAGTTGTAAAAACGTCTTAATTTTACAACATGTTTACGACTTTACAGATGTTGTAATATACTCGTATTTGATTAATGTTGTAAAATCATTGTTAATTTTTGCCTATATAAGGTGGAAGCCTCTCTTCATAATTCACAACACAACACAACACACAAAAAAAAATTTATGAAAAGAAAAACGTTTTAAAAAAAACTAGAAAAATGTCTTTTGGTGGGGATATATACGAGCAGCAGAAGTGGATGTATATGCATAGAGATGGTACTGGAAACGTGAAAAAGGAGTATATGAACAGGGTTGAAATATTCATGTACCAAGCTAGTTAAGCCGAAATCACATTTGAATCGGGTAAGATGTTCTGTCCTTGTCAGAAGTGCAAAAATACAAAATTTGCTTGAGTAGATACTGTTTAGAATCATCTATTAAATAAGGGGTCTGCACCACATTATTATATCTGGTTTCACCATGGAGAAGGTTATAGTGCTGGTGGAAATGATGAAGCAAGTAGTAGTAATTATAATAATGCTGGAGGTAATGTAGATGAATCGATTAATTTTCATGATGTTGGTAATCAGAATGAGGTTCATGGTGTTGTACATCATGATAGGATGTATGAGATGGACACAGATGCATTTCAGGAAACTAATACAGAATCTGTGGTTAGTGAGGCACCAAACTTAGATGCAAAAAGGTTTTATGACATCTTAGACGCTGCAAACCAGCCTATCTATGAGGGATGTCGAGAAGGTCTGTCTAAATTATCACTGGCAGCTAGGATGATGAGCATTAAAATAGATTGTAATTTATCTGAAACATGCATGAATATGTGGACTGACTTATTAAAAGAGTATTTTCAATAAGATAATGTGTTTGCTGAATCATATTACGAGATTCAAAAATTGGTGTTTAGTCTTGGTTTGTCTTCTGAGACGATAGATGTTTGCATTGACAATTGTATGATCTATTAGAAAGATGATGATCAGTTACAAGAATGTCGATTTTGTAAGAAGCCGAGATATAAGCCACAAGGGAGTGGGCGAAAGAAGGTACCGTATCAGCGTATGTGGTACTTACCAATAACAGACAACATATATGGTACTTACCAATCAGCGTATGTGGTACTTACCAATAACAGAAAGGACAGCAGCTGCGATGCGATGGCAGGCAGAGCATTCACAGACTTGCCAGCTATTTGTGCTAGAAGTGAGCTGCATATGAAAAACGATGGCAGAATTCCAGTTCCCATGTTCAGGTTGTCATCAGAAGCGAAAACTGCGTTATTCAGTTGAGTGTCATCAGAAGTGAAATTTCCTGATGGATATGTTTTGAACCTCTCCACATGTGTTGAGCAAGGTCAAAATTTTGTAGGGATGAAGAGTCATGACTGTCATGTGTTCATGCATCGGTTATTACCATTTGCTTTCGCCGAGTTACTTCCAAAAAATGTACATGAAATACTTGCAGGTAATTATTGAACATAATTAAGTAGTAATTAAGTAATTAAGTAGTAATTAAATAATTAATATATATATATATATATATGACTTTCATATGTGCTTTATATATTGTAGGTATTGGGGCATTTTTTCGAGATTTATGTCCACGAACACTCACAGAAGAAGGTTTAGAATAACTTTCAACGAATATTCCGATCTTGTTGTGCAACTTAGAAAAGATATTTTCTCCTTCTTTATTTGATGTTATGGAACATCTCCCAGTTCACCTTTCTCATGAAGCATTACTTGTTGGACCGGTTCATTTTCGATGGATGCACCATTTTGAGCGTTTCATGAAAAATTTGAAAGGCAAAGCAAAGAATCTGGCAAAAGTGGAAGGGTCAATCATTGCTGGTAGTCTGACAGAAGAAACATCTATCTTCACATCGTACTACTTTGCACCCACTGTTCACACATGAAAAAAAGCAGCTAGGAGATATGATGATGGTGGAGTGGCCCCAACTTATGCAGTAGAAGGAGTTCCTGATATCTTCCGCTCTATTGGTTGGCTCAGTGGGAAATTGAAAGAAGTTTGGTGGAGTAGTCCTGAAGACCGTCACGCAGCACACACATATTTACTTCTGAATTGTACCAAAGTGTTCCCGTTTGAAAGGTATATTATATAAACTAGTTGTATATATTTAATTAATGTGCCTTCTATTATTAAATTAACATATGTCGATCTATACGTTTAGTCTATTTGTAAGTCAGGTAGAAGAAACTATTGAAGGAATTTTAGACGCTGAAGTACTCAAACAGAAAGCTATGCACTCTGCACTCTGGTTGAAGGGACATGTGAGAATTAATTATTTAAATATGAGAATTCTAATTAAGCTATAAGGAAATATGTTTAATATTTAACCGTGTATGTAGGTTGACCACAATGATCCATTTTAGCTACCATGGTTTCATGATTTGATTCAAGGTCCTCTTGCTAAGATAACAACGGCACCCATGTATTTCACAAGAGGATACACATTTCATATCTTCGAATATGGTAAAAGACGAGCCACCGCCAATTGGGGAGTATGTGTGAAGAGTGAAACAGATTTCTATGGTATCTTGCAAGAAATTTATGAAGTAGGATCTGTCGGATTAGTTGGGCTAAAATGCGTGCTCTTCAAATGTAACTAGTTTGATCTGGGAGTTAACAGAGGTACAATGCAAAAAATTTGGAGTTATGGATGTAAACGCGAGGAGAAGATACAATAAATTTGAACCATTCTGCCTACCTTCACAAGTAGAGCAAGTTAGCTTAATTTCATATCCTAAGATCAAAGAATCTGGAATCGCTTGGTTGACGACCATTAAAATCACTCCCCGTGGTCAAATTATTGGAGCTGTAGATTTGCCCTTGCAAGTAGAATCATGTACGTCTATACATGCACCCTATGAAGCTACAGAGCAAATTCTGCTAATTGATATGCAGAACCGAGAATACAACAATGTCCCTGATGATACTGCCGATGAGCAACGTGACGAATTTGACCAAAGTGATGATCAAGGTAGTGGTGGAGATAGTAATGATGAAGGATCTTAATGATTGTATTATAATGTATGTTTTGGAATGTATTAAGTAATGTATCATGGAACTTATTATTCGATAAACCGAACTTAAATTTGACAAACCAAAAATAAATTCAAAATTTTATAAATTTATTAACAATGCTAAACAATAAGCCTTAAACCCTAAACTGTAAACCCAAAATATCAATGTAAACCGATTTAGTGTATAGAACTGCATCGTAAAGTTGTTGTGAATTTACTAATGCGTTTACAACTCGTGCGTGCTTCACAATGATTTTACGATGAAATCGTCGTAAATCATCGTGAACTACGCGCGAGTCGTAAACGCGTTGGCAAATTCACAACAATTTTACGACGCAATCCTTTACCCTAAACCCTAAACCCCAAACTATATCTTGGTTTATATCGATATTTTGGGTTTACGGTTTAGAGTTTGGTGTTGTTATAATTATAATGTTGATTTGTATAAATTCTTATAAATTAGTTTGATCATATCATTTTCTCGACTACTTATTAGAATTTGAAAGTATACTAATTCTATCAAATTAGATTTAAGCGGTGTGTTCTGATTAAGTTCAGTGTATTCTGATTAAGTTTGATTTTTTTTTTGATTTATAGGAATTTATACAAATTGACATTATATTTTTAACATGCTAAACCATAAACCTTAAACCCTAAACTTTGAACCCAAAATATCAATGTAAACTGATTTAGGGTATAGAATTACATCATAAAATTGTTGTAAATTTTCCAACGCGTTTACGACTCGAGTGTGGTTCACAACGATTTTACGACGAATTCGTTGTTAAATTGTTGTGAACCACGTGTGAGTTGTAAACGCGTTGGCAAATCCACAGACGAATTCGTTGTTAAATTGTTGTGAACCACGTGTGAGTTGTAAACGCGTTGGCAAATCCACAACGATTTTACGACGCTATCCTTTACCCTAAACTCTAAACCCCAAATTATATCTTGGTTTATATCAATATTTTGGATTTATGGTTTAGAGTTTGGTGTTGTTAAAATTATAATGTTGATTTGTATAAATTCTTATAAATCAGTTTAATCATATCATTTTCTTGACGACTTATTAGAATTCGAAAGTATACTAAGAATTAGAATTAGAATTTATATATTCTTACTCATATTACAATTCAAACTTATAAAAATTAGAATTTCAACAAATAAAACCAAACTTATAATTTTGATAAATCAAACTTAATAATAACTAACCAAACTTAATCAGAACACACCAAACTTAATTAAAGCAAACAGAATCAAAATTAGATAAATCGAGCTCATAATTTGCGGGTTTACATTATAGTTAAGAACGCATTTTTTACAACGCGTTTACATCTTGTTTGGCAACGCGTTTACGACGAAAACCAAATCCAATATATACTCATTGATCTCTCCCATTTCATTTGCAACATCTTCACCATCTCTCTATCATTATCTCTCTACATTCTCTAAGGTAAATTCTCTCCACCTTCTCTCTACATTTTATTTGATTTTATTGAATAGAATTGATGGAACTAGGATAGGTGAAATTTAGAAATTAGGATAGAATTAAGATTTTTTCTGCTTCTCGGAACACGCTTGGTCCAGACGGTTTGCCACTTGATATGTCTCACACTGCTGGGCAGACTCCTTTTGGCGGAGTCACTCTACAGATGGTAAGTTGTTCTATTTAAAATTAAAATATTTAGTTTGTTTAATTTTTAATTACTTACATATTTAACTAATTAAATTTTATGATTTTTAGGGTGAAGCGTCAGAACATGTTTCTTCTCTTCCGAAATTTTCCGAGCGAACTCATAGGAACCAGTCTAGTATTTTCGTCGACGGTAGATCAGAGAAGCTATACAACGATGTTGTAGCTTCTATTCAGGAGTAGCCCTGGGCGTAATGGGAAACAGGACGAAAAATTACGGGAGAAGGTCGGGAACGGTTAATTCGTGAAATTAAATTTACTTCCCAAATAATTCCCGTTACATAGCAAGACGAGAATTCCGGGAATTGGGAACGGTACGGGTATTTCAGGACTCAAAATTTACTTCCCGAACTATTCCCAAAGTTTTACTAAATCGGGAAATTATAGTATATGTATGGAAAATAGTTTGGGAAATACGAGTAATAAAAAACTAAGAGTATTATTTTAAATTATATAATCAATATAACAAGAATAACAATGTATAAACGATATACCGATATTCAATACACAAAAATATAAAATTACTGTGTTTGAATTTGTAATTAAATGACCAAAACATTGCTATTTTTTTATCAAAACCACTAGTATATCGATATTAAATCATTTAGATTTATTGTAAGGTTCTAAAAAATTTAAGTCAAATATTGTTATAGGCTTATTGTAGCTATTTGAAACATATCTAATATTTGAATCTAATATATTTTAGCATTTTGTTAATGTAAACAAATTCCCAGGAAACTTCTGATGGTACTCCTATGGAATTGACCACTTCAGAAGTAGACTCCATCTATAAACAGGTAATTAGTTAGTAATTAAGTACATAATTTCAGTATTTAATTTATGGTAATCTAATTAATACTAACATGTTTAATGTTTTCACCAGATTGCTCCGAGAAGAAAGTACGGATTCTTGGAGTTAGATCCACGCAAGATGTCCCACAAGTCACTTCTACTTGGATAGGGGATAACTCTCTTCAGACTCAGTTGACCGCTTTGCGAAACAAAGTAGCAGAACTAAAGCAATCGCATACGAAACATCAGCGATCGACGGCTCAGCAGTTTGCAGCTATGAAGGCTATCTTCGATATTTTGGTTGCGGGCAATCCACATCAGATGGAGGCATTGGAGGCAAGACGTAGAGCACTCGGGATCCAAGTTCTGACTCAGCAGAAGGATATTGATTTAAACCAACGAGTGGCTGAGGAGCAAGATGCTCGTAGTGCAGATTTCTACAATGAAATATTACGTTGATATTGTATTTCAAATATTTTTGTAAAACCTTTTTTAGTATTAAATAATAATTATATAATCAAAATTTTAAATTTTTTAAAAAATTATTAAAATCAAAATAAATAATTATAAAGTCAAAATTTTATTTTTATTTTTAAAAATTAGTTTTCGTCCCTAATTCATTGGCAAACTACGTCCCTAATTTGATGTAAACTTACGTCTTTAGTTAGTTGTAAAACCAGTGGTCCCTAATTTGTTGTAAAAATATACATCTCGAATACGTTGTAAATAATCGTCCCTACTTCGTTGTAAAACAGGCATTGCCAATACATTGTAAAGTATTTCGTCCCAATTTCATTGTAAATGGAAGAGTCTCTAAATCGATGCTAAATTAGTGTAGTTGTAAATTCATTTTAAAACACGCAATGTTAATTCGTTGCTAAATTTACAAAGCGTTTACGTCATCAGCTTTTACAACGAGTTTACAACGCGCACAAGATTTTACAACGTTTTTACAATGCCTCTTTCACGACGAAGTTACAATGAAATCTATGCGTTGGTAACTTTACAAGCAACTTACAACGAAATATGTGTTACGACGATCTAGTAACAACGAAAATGTGTTCATCCCTAATTTGATGTAAACCCCCTTTACGACGAATGAGGGACGAAATATGGAGTTGTAAACCTTATATTTTCTTGTAGTGCTGAAAAGACTCTAAAACAGACTAGAAGACTCTAAGACACATACTTTGACTCAATAAAACCATGGAAAACAAAGGTTAAAAACAGATAAAAACACCGTCTATCATTCCGTCAGGTATGTCTTTCATGTGGATTACTAAAGAGATTGTTCGTGTTGTGTTCTTATGACGAAATGAGTTCCTGCATTTTCACTGCGCTTTTTCCGTCTTGGTTGTTCTGCTTGTTTGAGGATAAGCAAAAGACTAAGTCTGTGCAAGTTGATGTATTGCATTTTTACCGGTTTTCAACTCGTGTTTTCTATAGTTTTTTGAGCCTTTGTGTTCTTTTAAGTCTCTTTTCAGGTCAAATGTAAGCTATGATGGATTTGGGGTCTCAAGCGTGGAGTTAGGCAAAACATGTCAAATATGGTGGTTTACGAGTCGAGATTGATTAGTCTCTTCTTCAATTGATCGATCCCACCTTTGTTAGAAGAACTATTAGTCCCTTTTCCTAGACACTTTGTTATCAAATTTCAAGAGCAACTATTATTTTTTATTTTAAAACTTTAGCAAGGAGATTTAGATTGGTTTTACAATTTGGAGAAGATTTCTGAACCCATTTTCATTTTAATTCAATATTTTGATTATGTCTTTCAATATTGCTTTGTTTGTTTTTTCTATTATGTCTAAATAGTTCTCTAATCAAGTATAGAGTTTCCTAGGAATTTAGGGAATCACTGAATTAAGGTTAAATAGGGCTTTGTAATTAGAATTCTTCATCTAGTTTTGTTCTTAAAGCCTAGATTAGACTGGCTATGTAGTTATGTTTATAGGTTATTTGGCTCACCAAAAATACATGTTAGATATCTGAAAGAACTTAGATGAGCAATTAACTTTTAGCCAGTGAAAACTGATGATAAGGCTAACTATGAACATATCGGACTTGCTTGCCAATTGTGCCTAGATCTTTAGAATCAAACAACAATTTAGATTTCTAGGTTGCTAGGCATAGTAGTCAATGCCACGACAGTGGGTTTACTATAAATTAGTGTTCTGAGTTCGAGACTAATTCTTATTTTTTGCCCTGAATAGTGTCCTGATTTAGAATCCCGATTTCCTGGTTAATTACCTGAGCTTGACGTTTTAATTACTTGAAGTTTAATTTGTTTGTTACTTAGTTTTGCTAAACTGCAATCATCACCATTATTTGATTTGTCTTAGCTCTAAATTTGTTTTAAAGATTGATAGTATAGCTACTTGGTTCTCGCGGATTCGTTCTCTAAAATATTACTCTGATTTGTTGTGAACTTGCAGTAATCTTACAAGGTTTAAACTTTGTGATATCAGAAATCCAGTGCAACTTTCCTCGAGAATGAACTCACAATCCATACAACCATAATAGGATTTAAAAGAGATGGACTGGGAGCAGACGTTGCACCACATGTTGTCCTCGTATATAACAACATCAATGTGGAGTCCCAAGTAATGCTCATTGTGGCTGAAATGTTGTATTGTGTTGTCATTTATACCCACATATAGATCTACATCCTCTATTTCTTCAGGAACTCTGTTTAGTTCTTTCCCATTTCACACATTTTCTCTGGTAACACATTTTGAATGATTAACATAATGAGGACAGTTTTGACAAGAATAACCTCCCAAATCAAATCCATCTTGTGACAAACTCCACACACACAATTTACAACCCCAAGAAGAGAAGTTTGAGAAATACGGTGATTATGCTGATTGATATTTATAAGACATGGAAGGCCAAGACAATGTTGGTGGATGATGAATTCACATTAAACACACATATGTAAGAGATTTGATCTCCCGTTAGCGTGCAAGTATTACATATAAAAGAATCAAAGTCTTGGGAAAAGAGTGAGTTGGTGATCATGTATTTTCAAATCCAGACGAGATCTTTGTGGTGGGTTTAATGCACAACACGTATCCAAGGTGACTTTACATGGAGATAAATGATAAAACAATATATATTTTTTTATCTTTTTATTGCAAAGATGACATTTTCCCGCATAATAGTCAGGTGATTTACCTAAAAACTTAAGAGGATGCAAGAAGTGGCAAGAGTGATTAACTATGTTTGGTGGTGGTTGTCCCTAGCGGATGCCATACACAGCCCATATGAAAGGTTGAACCACATTCATGAGATTTATAAAGAAGCTCATAACCACCACTGCCATATTATACACTAGCACAAGGTTTGACTATCAATGGACGTACACATTAAGTCGCCTGGTTTAAAAATAAAGGTGTGATGCAACTACGAGTTGTGGAAGATGAAGAGAAAAATACTTGGTTGAGGAAGATTTTGGTGTTGCATCTTTCTCATAAACATATAATCAATGGCAACCATTTGAGGATACAAGGTACAACTCAAAACTGTGAGTTTATCTTCGTACCTCAATGAAACACTATTGTTAAATCTTAATGTAAAACTCTTTAACATGTTTTCTTTTATAATTTACAATTTTTTTTTGAGAAAAGTTAAATCAAATATACATTAAATCGGCAATATCCTACCAAATATTGGGGCGTTATTGAATTCCATGATATTGACAACTTAATGTATCACTAAACGTATGCGTAAGTTTTTTCTTTTCTGTTTTTGTTTGAAAACATCTTTATTTTTAGATTAACGAGGTTTTCATAGTCAATCTTAAATATAATAATCTTAAATAGATTTCTTATTCATATGGTCATATCCTCCACTTACATGGTATCAAAGTAATCAAATCACTTAACATTAAATATATGTAGAAGCTTAGCAACTATAATCACAAAGACAACAATTTGTATTGCGTCCGAGACAAAATCCGAAAGCCCCTTCGTTGAAATCTTGTTTACAGATAGCTCTGCATGTTAGAAACTCGCATGGCTTGTCAAGAACTATCACCGTCTGACAATCTTTTACCTCCGTAGGACTTGAAAAAGCCAAAATTCCTTTAAACAATATAAAGTTGTATTAATGCTTATTACGATTGGAAGTAACCCTTTTAACTTACTACAAATATGTCATGTACGAAATCATTGTGCCAAAAGGCATTGTAAATCCATTTATATATAGACACAATCTCCCAATAAATTGGGGTTTTATGCATCAATATTTATTTATAATATTAGGGGCATTATTTTGAAAAAAGTTGTTTTTAGTGGTTTAAAAACTTAGACATCCTCAAAAAAAATTTTACTTTTACTATGATCATTTTACATATTTTAAATTATTTTTTGGTAAATTTTTTAAGTTAAAAAGGAGAGGTTAAACATGCTTGAATACTATTGGAATCAATTTCATAAGCTAAACTAGTTTTATAATAACAAATTGTTTAAATAAAAGTTATATGTGCAAGATTTTACCTGGGAGAACAAACATGCAGATAAACAGATACGAAGAGAGTAGTTTTGCCATGACTTAAAAGTTAATTAGGAAATTATCTTGGTTTAACTATTGCTTGTTCTTTCTTATGTGAATTATTATTTATTAAAAATAAGATAGAAAAAGAACCTTTTTATAGATGATAGGTTATGAAAAATATAGAAAGAAAATAAAACTCTTCTTAAACAACATATTAAAATACAATAGAAATAGTCAAAGTTTATTAATTAGTTGGCTAAAAATATTATTTCAAAAATAATTGATTTGAATTCTGACCAGCAGTTGACAAGAAAATTAATTTTATTTTTCCCTATTTCTGAAAAGGTACACCAAAATAAAATAAAATACAAATCACTATATATCTTTTTTGTTCAGATACATCATTATGAATTGGATGTGGTATATTGCCTCAATTTTGAAGAACTAGGACTAGCGCTGCATTCCGGTCCTCGAATCGGATCCTTTCGGATCCCAGTCTTTTAGACCACCATTATCGATGGGATTTTATGCGTTTCTTAGATTTAATAATAATTAAAAATAATTGATAACGATAATTAAAACCGAAGGATCGTTTCTTAAATTAGAAACGATTTTCAGAATAAGAAATGCATACGTAGCATTACATGATTGACCCGTGAAAGAAATATAAAATAAGAAAAAAAATAGATGCACGCTCAGAATTATTTTTTTCTCTCTCTCTTTCTCGTCTCTCTCTCTTTCTCTCTCGCGATTTGTCGATTCGAATCGATTTTCGGCTCGTATCACCGTGGATTGGTAGAGAAGACATTGATCGGTTTATCTCCACCAGTTGCGGGTTTCTCCGACGTGTTTGCGGTGTCAAAATCGGTGTAAAAATCGGAGACAAATAATTTTCAGAGTCAAAATCGGAGTCAAAATCGGAGGAACCGACCGCTTACAGAGTCAAGAAAGATAAAATCTGTAGTTTCTGTTTAGATTCCATCGGTTTAATTGAGAAATTAGGGTTAAGGTTCATCCGAGATTGGAAATTAGGGTTTTTTAATTTAGGAGAAATTGTTGATTCGTTGTTAACCATCAAATTAGGGTAATTAGAAGCATGTTTGAGTAGCTAATTGCGGATAATTCATGGTTTATGATGATTTTGTGATCTATTTTTTTTCTCTGTCTAATATCTTCTCTGTTTTTTTTTGCGAGGAATGGTGTGCGATGGTGAAAGCAGCTGGATGAACTGAGAGGAGTGAATGGTGAGTCTATTTTGGCTTTGACTGTTTAGTAAACTTTTTCTTAGTTTTGTAAATTGGTTTCGGTGTTTTGTTGCTGATAGCTACGGTAGAGATGGTAATGGATATGATTGATAATTTGGTTCTGTTAGAATCTGGACATTATTTAGTTTTATACATCTGCAAAATTTGTCTTTTTCTCGCTTGAGTTATACTGTGAATAATATAGTATTGAAAAACGAAACTCTTACTCGAGTTATCTTCCGTTTCGCCACTTTGCTATTGATTATTGAAAGTAAAATAGGATAATATGGTGTTTGATACAAAGTATCGAAAGAGAGCTGTTTTGTACTTTTTGCTGCTCTGGAATTGTATGTATTTGCTTCCAAATAAATCACAAGTGAACCTTTTTGTTTTTCTGTATAGGCTTCCTGTGCAATAGGAAAACTCAGACATCTTGGTGATGAAAGTCTCATTTTCTGATGCTGCCAACAACCGAGTCAAGAAAGTGGTAAGCCTAATTTGCTCTTCATTGTGTAATCTTTAATAACTAATCTATGTCTAATCTCTTCTCTGTTTTATATGAGGACTGGTGTGCAATGGTTGGAGCAGCTTGGATGAACTCGGAGGAGCTGGGATGAACTGGTGTGTAAAGGTTAGTGATTGTTTCTGTGATTGTCTATGCTGAAATATACGATAGTGTAGAATTGGTTCTGTCTGTGATTGTTTCTGTCATTGTCTGTGCTCAATTGCTTCTGTCTGTTTGTGCCAATACATAAGATAAAGATTATATGATCTGTCTGTGCTGAATTGGTTCTGTGATTGTTGATATATTATTGTAGCTTAGGAGTGATATATATATATTCTGTTCTGTTCTGTTCATTAATTGTGTTGATCCATTAATTGTTAATCAGTAGCTTAGGAGTGATATCGATCTCCCATTAATTGTTTTTATCCATGCTTGTGTGTTCTAGAACTCAACTTAATTGAGTTCTCTAAAACTCAACTACCAACCTATTAAACATAACTTTGAATAGTTCATGCAGTTAAGTCGATTTAACATAACTCTGCCCATTTAACATAACTGAAAATGTTAAATTAAACTCAACTACCAATCTATTAAACATTAACTCTCTGTTCTTATCTTTTGAGGTTATAAAACTAACCTCAAAACCTAATCTGACTCAAAACATTAACTCTCTGTTCTTCTCTTCTGAGGTTATAAAACTAATACAACTCTTAAAAACACCTAAAGAACTTAACCCTAAAATGAACCCCAAAGAATACTCTACTGCTGGCTTCGTGGACCTTTTAACCAGCCAGCAGAATTTCCCATTCCTTCAGCCAGCAGAATCTCCATCACCAAGTTCTGTCCTTGGTGAATCTAAAGTCCTCACAGCGAGTAAGAGGGTTCTTTGGTCAGTCACAGAAGATTTAATACTGATATCTGCTTGGTTAAACATAAGCAAAGATGTCATTGTAAGGAATGAGCAAAGAGGAGAAGCATTTTGGAAGCGGATTGCGACATATTTTGCTGCAAGTCTGAATGCTTCTTCTCTGAAAAAGAGAGAGGCATGGTAATGCAAACAGAGATGGTCAAAGATTAATGAGTCTACATGTAAGTTTGCCGGATCTCATCAAGCTGCAATAACTCAGATGGCAAGTGGTATGAATGAAGATGATCTCATTAAGTTAGCACACCATATTTATGAGAGTGATTACAAGAAGAAGTTCAACATGGAGCACGCATGGAGAGCATTAAGACATGACCAGAAGTGGTGTGCTCTATATTCTACTAAAGAAACAGAGAAGAATAAAAGAAGAAAGGGTGAAGGAGAGTCTCATGCTTCTCTAGATGAAGGAGAGTCTCAGGCTTCTGAAGCTCGGCCACAAGGTGTTAAATTTACCAAGAGTAAAGGCAAGAGGACAGCCACAAGTTCACAAACTGAAGGTGGAAATCAAGCATTGGAAAGGATTCAGAGTTTGTGGGATGTAAGACAAAAGGATTTTGCCTTGAAGCAACAAGAACATGCTTTGAATGATAAATTAACAAACAAGAAACTTCTTGAGTGTATTCTAGCTAAACCAGAGCCTTTATCTGAAATTGAAGAAGAACTTAAACTGAAGCTATTCAAAGAGATTTTGCTTTGAATCTCTTATGTTTGAATTTGTGTTGTTATGCTTATGCTTTGTATGTTATGCTTTTCCTTTTGTTTGTTATGCTTTTCCTTATGAATCAATTTGCATCTGTGATGTATTATAAAAATGTATGCTTTTATGAATCAGTTTGTTAAATCTTTTATGCAAGAATTTAGTAGCTCTTGGTAACTCTCTACTCTCATTGTTGTATTCTCTACTCAGATTGTGGATTTAGCATTGGAAGAAGCACTATGAATCTTCTCATTCGATACTTTACTGCGGTGAAGTTTCTGTCCTTCTCATTTGATATTACTTTCTATTATTCTCTGTTGTAGTTTTTTCATTTGATAATCTTGGAACTGAGATAGTTATTATATCAAAGCTTGCTAATCAGATAGTTATTGGAACTTTTGATTTGAATCAGTTTTACTTTTGCTTTGAATTAGTTTTTACTTTTGCTTTGAATCAGTTTTTATTTTTGCAGAGGATGCTTTGTTGCTTTGCATCGCGGACTCAAATGAATCAGAGAATGCTTTGTTGCTTTGTTTCACGGCCTAAAGTGACTCAGAGGATGCTTTGTTGCTTTGTTTCACTATTGTTTTGCTTTGTTACTTTGTGCTTTGTTGGTTGTGATGTATGTATGTACTGAATCATATATACTTTGTTTCATTGATGTATGTATGTTCTATTTTATTATAAATATGACATGAAACAAGTTGTATATAATTTGTCATCTTCTAATAAAGTGATTTATTTCCATCACGGACACAAGAAAATTTTGTATGTTGTGTGATTTTGTATGAAGAAATCAATTATCTCTTCTTCCTATAAATATATGATCACACTCTTCTTTTTACATTATGTCAAAAAAAAATCATCAATCTCCCTTGTTACAAAAAAATTCCATCTCTTTGCTTAAAGAAATCAAGTCATTCCCTTTTCTTTCAAAAATCAATTCATTCTCTTCTTCTAATATAACTTCGTCTTCCGTGATGAGTTAGCAGAAGCGTTGAACGAAGAATTCGATAATCTTTTCTCCGAAGAATTGGAAACAGCTATGTACTCTTACAATGATTCTATACCAGCTCCAAGACAGAGAAAAAAAAGAATCCATATCGAAAGACATTGTGAAGATGGACACATCAAGCTATGGACCGACTATTTTTCTGAAAATGCCACTTTCCCGCATCCTATGTTTCGACGTCGCTTTAGAATGAATAAGTCATTATTCATTCGTATTATTGATCAGCTATCAAATGAAATTCCTTTCTTTCAACAAAGAAGAGATGCAACCGGAAGTTACGGTTTCTCTGCACTCCAGAAGTGTACAGCAGCAATTCGTATATTTGCATATGGTTGTGCGGCTGATGCAGTTGACGAATATCTCCAGATTGGTGAAACCACATCTCTGAAGTGCTTGGAACATTTTGTTAACAGAATCATTTCTTGCTTTGGAGACGAGTATTTAAGATAACCAACCGCTGAAGATCTTCAACGCCTACTCATTATTGGAGAGATTAGAGGATTTCCTGGCATGATGGGAAGTATCGATTGTATGCATTGGGAATGGAAGAATTGCCTCACCGCTTGGAAAGGGCAATATTCTCGTGGTTCCGGTAAACCAACGATTGTTTTAGAGGCAGTTGCTTCCCAAGATATTTGGATATGGCACGCGTTTTTCGGTCCACCGGGAACTTTAAATGTTTTCAATATTCTTAATCGCTCTCCGGTTTTCGATGACATTTTACAAGGTCGAGCACCAATAGTAAGGTATGTAGTGAACGGGGACGAATATCATTTAGGTTACTATCTCACAGATGGAATTTATCCAAAATGGACTTCGTTTATCCAATCTTTTTTACTTCCACAAGCTGAGAAAGCATCTTTACTCGCCACCACCAAGAAGCTTGCCCTAAAGATGTCGAGCGTGCTTTTTGAGTTTTGCAAGCTCGATTTGTCATTGTTAAAAATTCCAGCTCTTCTTTGGGATAAGACAAAAATTGGAAAAATTATGCGCGCATGTATTATACTCCACAATATGATTGTAGAAGACGAACGACATATGTATACTCAGTTTGATGTCAGCGAATTCATTGAGGCAGAATCTTCAGGAAGTACAATGGTCAATTTCACATATTCTACAAATATCCCTTCAAATCTCGTTGATATGATGGCCACTCAATCTCTAATTCGTGACCGAACTATCCATGAACAATTGAAGAACAATTTGGTCGAGCATATATGGACTAAATTTTCAATTTTGTTTAAGATTATTTATTCTGCTTAAGTATATGTCTTACAATTAACCATTTCCAATAATAGTTATATTACCTATTTTAAAAAAAAAAATTTAAGAAACTCTTCCTAAAAACTACCAATAACCACCCATACAAACTCAAAACAAATTACCATCTCTTAAACTTTTTTCTACTTCAATCATTATTTAATTACTAGAAACTCAAATTTAGAAACTACCAATAATCTTGCTCTTAGGTCTGAAAGTTTTATATTTATACATGACTTGTTATTATTTCGATTCGGTTTTGGGTCGATTTTATTCAGATTCGGATTGGGTCTGTTCTAAATTTTAAAAACCGTAAAATACTAGAATACCCAAATACTGAAAAATATCTGAAAAATATCCTAAATATTCATAAAATATGAAAATATCTCAAAATACCAAAAAAATATACATAAAATACTCTAAAATATATCAAAATTACTATAAAATTGGGTCTTTGGATGCCTGTTCGATTTTTGGTTCGGGTTCGGATTCAGATTTGGATCTAGTTCTATTTAGATCCGTTCGGGTATTTAGGCGGTTTGGGTTCGGGTCTTCTTTTCCGAGTCATGACCAGGTCTAGTTTCTTGGAACTGGTTTTATGGTCATGGCTAACTAGGATTATACGCGTGCTATAGCGCGAGATTTGATCTTTCAATTTTGAGAACGAAACAAAAAATATTCATAATTTTTAATCAATAAATTTTTTGTACTTGAGATAATTGTGATCAGCGTGAAGAAAAGAATGCAGAAGGCAGTTTCATATGTTTTAGTAAACAACAATCAAACGATCTTTGCATCATGGAACTTGTGTATCTTGGATCCTGGCTGAACAACTCTAGCTACCTGTCCTTGTGAGGTTTATCTTATAGCGTTACATATAGGCATGAGTAGAGGTTTTGTGACATCCTTATCAGGAGACTTCACTGAGTCAATAGCATCCAATAAACATGGACCTTGATACCTGTTTTAAAGTGAAATTTTTTTTTTTTTTTTGACTGCAACTATGACTTGCTCAACGCCAAAACCTCTCAGAACCTGTGCGTGCTTCCTCGTCTGTCCTTTCAAATTATCAAAACCAGCTTCAAAAGCACTAACAGATGTATATATGACAAGAATCACAGTATCTGCTTGTGTTGCTCCTGCAATCATGTTTGGAACAAAATCTGTGTGTCCAGGAGAGTGGAGCAAAATAATATAATAGGTTAAGCCATCAGAGGTGTAACTTACTTAAGTTTTACAGAAAAGGGGTAATCAAGAGAACAAACGCATTCTTCAAATCCATCAATCACAACTCCTCTTGGAATTGACATATATAGTTTTTTCTTGATATTGTACGAGAAGATATATATAGAACCAATACAAAACTCCAGATGAAGATATAGATAGTACACAATCTTTATGAAACAAAAACTAAGCCAAAATATAAAAGAAACAACTGTTGTCCGAAATTTAAAGAGAAAAGCAACACCAAAGGATTCAGTCTACATTTGATAGAATCATAGGACTCTCTACATGATCGAAATAGAACTCGTTGTAAGAATCATTTCTAATTCCTTCAATCACAACCTTCTTGGCATTGTTTTCCTTGAGATCGTAACTTATAAAAAAGAACGGGTAACAGGACTTGTCTTTGAGCGGTGCAAATACAAGCTGGCCAGTACTAAGTGTACCCTTGAATTCCATTGTACTAGTCCCAACTAAATTTGTCCAAGAAGGAATCAAGTGAGAATTTTTTGACCATTCTTGTTTTTTGACATCTTGTAGTACCCACAGGTCAAGTCTAGCGTTGATCATCTTCTGAGAGCATAAAGCTATTTTTCCACCGTAGTTCACTAAGCTTGTGCCCTGGATATCCTCAGGTAGCTTAACGACGTTAAAGTCTTCTGATGTGAGATTGAAGCAGATTAAAGTTCCTTTACCTTTGATCCAAGCAATATAATACACAACACCATTGATGCATATCCCTTTGGTTCTAGGATAAGGAAAATGGGGATGGTTACATGAGATCTTCCTCCACTTTTGATTAGGTCCTAAAGTGAAAACTTGATATTCATAGGACCCAACTTGATGATTAGGTCTTAGATCTCCACGTATTGTCGTCATGCACAACACTTTGTATACATCACTCACAGGATCGTAACCAAACCACGAGAATATTCTCTTGGTCTTGACTCTGGGTAATTCTAAGAACTGGCCCGTACTAGGATTTCCAACCATCACTATAGAATCACATTCATATTGGTGGCAGGTCAAGCCGCGGACAGGTGGATAAAAACCATTACATGATCGACACAGATACAAAGTTATGTTTACCTGATTACGATCAGATGGATCCTCCTGGGAGTAGGACTCAAAGAACTGCGATCCAAAGTGTTTATAGACTGAGAAAAGAAAACACGGCCGAGTCAAAGATCGCATCATATACAACTTGGTAAAGTCTTTGTTGCGAATGATCGATGACCATTGTTTTGATACAAAGTTGAGCCTTGCTATGGACATTGCCGGCAACTTCAGAAGTATCTCTACCATCACCACTACAAGAAAACAAGGCATTTTCCTACGGAAAAAAAATCGTGGGTTTTCGTTGGTTAAGAAAACCCGACGAAAACCCACGACTCTAACGATAACGATGGGTTGTCGTAGGAAAATAAATCTCGGTCGGTTTTCGTAGCTAATGAAACCCACGAAAACCGACCAACACATATAGTGGTCGGTTGTGGTCGGGATTT